>JAFNJT010000124.1:0-29785 GCA_019649525.1 Hanseniaspora lindneri
TTGATTACCTAAGGTAGCGGTGTGAAGGTGTCCGGGTAGATTAAGGCACGTGCCTCCTACCTCTATTTCTGTCATAAATGTGTGTCGGAGTTAAGGGCTGTTTGCCAACATCGTTCCTGGCGCAGGAGTTTTCTGAGGAATTTCCTATTCTGGTAAAAAAAAAATAATAAGATTAAAAATAAAATTAAAATTAAAATAAATAAAATTAAATAAAAAAATAAATAAATAAAATAAAAAACAAAGGAAATAAGAAAGATTGATTTAAGCACCGGAAACAAAAATGTTAGAAGTCCGTGGAGATGCGCTGGAACGATGTTTTGGTGGAGGATGCATATGGCGTGATTTTTGGTGAGGTGGTTTCAGCGGGCAAATAAGGGAGGAGCGGATTATTGGTTTGCTCTGCTTTTGAGATGGATGGATTGCAGACGAAATCTGAGCAGGATGGATTGCAGACGAAATCTGAGCAGGATGGATTGCAGAAGAAATCTGAGCAGGATGTATTGGTAGTGGGATTTTGGTTGCTTGTGAGATGGTAGAGTTGTATTTCCCAGGCAGTAGCGCGTCTCTGTATGGTAGCGCGTTTGTTTATGGTAGCGCGTTTGTTTATGGTAGCGCGGATGAAGTTTAAATAGGAAAAAAAAAAAAAATAAATAAACTGGAGGGATATGAAAAAAAGTTTTTATCTCCGGAAGAAAACGGTAAATCACGTTTCTAAAACAGGGTTATTCTATACAGAGAGGTGGTTTTTACACGGAATTCACCTGTTTTGGCTTGTGTGGGTGTTTTTTGGCAGCGGGAGAAGCACTTTCTGGCATTGATTGTTAGTATTTATCACCAGAACAGGCTGCTTATTTTTGGTAGTTGTGCTGTGATGGGTGAAGATTTTCAAGATAAAAGCCGGACACATGGTAGCGGTGGTCAGCTGACTGGTTATGTCCGACTCAATATCCGCACACAATGGCTGATGTTACGCATGTGACTGTGTATTCCGCGGCTATCTGGTTAGCGCGTGTTTGCTGCGGTACGTTCACGTCCTTGTGCTTGATCTAGATCGTAATTTTGGCCGAGATTGTTGGACATCACATGTTCTATATATAACACTCCATTAAATCCTATTAAAGTTTCATCTGGAAACATTTCCTTATATCCGACACATCTCGGTATGTGGGCCGTTCAGGGCATCGCTGAGCCGTTGCCTAATCGGGTAATTCCTTTATTTGTCGCTGCTTTTCCACGTTAGGAAATATATGCGGCTTACTCGCCAATGAAATTGTTGAACGCAGACACTTTGGGAATTGTTATGCTACTCAAGCTGCACTGCCATGTGATTATGCATAGTTGGTTTCTCGGACAGGAAGAAGGTAGGTCACGTGATATTTGCTTATCTCCGATGCATTTTTTTTTTTTTTTTCAATTTTTTAAAAAAAAAGAAGTCAAATAAGTAAATAAAAATTTTCAGGAACATACTGTTTAAAGATCAGCAACTTATCGATCCAAATATAATTCCCCAAAAACGCCATCCAAGTGCTGAAATTGCTCCATCCCGTGACCATGCTGCGCAACATATCTTCCATCACCAGATCGTCCAGAAGACTGGCTTCCAACATCATTTTCAACGAAAACAATGCCACGCTGAAAAATCTAGTCAAAATCACATCATTGCTCAGCAAAAACCACGACAACATCCTGATAAACTACGCCAAAGACGCCGAAAACAAGGCTGAGGTTCCCGTGGACAGCAGAATAACGAAAGTGTTCAATATCAACTCCGCGGAGGTGAAGGAGCCTGAGCTGGTCACGAGCTATGTCAGCTCTATTTTGGCTGCTGAAACAGATGTTTCAAATGTAGTCTTTGGAAACCAAACCCTATCTAAAGCTGTTTTTCCAAGACTTGCTGCGCAGCTTAATCTGCAGCCAACAAACGATATAGTGAAGATTGAAGGCGAAAATTGCTTTGTCAAGCCAATGTACGCTGGAAATATTCTGTCCAAGATTGAATACAACGCATCCAATAAGGGACTGAAAGTATTGACATTCAGAACAGGAAACTTCCCACTTTCTGAGAATGAGCAGACAGAAATTGTGAATCTTGCAGAGAACACAGCCGAATTGCCTGTTTTGGCAACTGAAACTCCGTTCAATAGTTTTGTGAGTGTAGAATTACCACAAGATACTGGCAGACCTGATTTGTCACAGGCTAAAGTAATTGTCACTGGAGGCAGGGGACTGAAAACTAAAGAAAACTTTGAGAAACTGATCACGCCACTAGCAGACTCGTTTGCCAATGTGTCCAAATACGGCAACAGCAAGGCTTCTATCGGAGCTACTAGAGCTGTAGTTGATCTTGGATTTGTGAACAACTCGCTTCAAATTGGCCAGACTGGTAAGATTGTTCAGCCAGAACTGTACATTGCTTGCGGTGTTTCAGGCGCTATTCAGCATCTAGCCGGAATGAAGGGCAGCAAGGTTATTGTTGGAATCAACAAGGAGGAGGGTCAGCCGCTGGAGCAGGTGAGCGACTATACTTTGGTTGGGGATGCTGATGTTGTTTTGCCTGAGCTGACTGCTGTTCTGGGTTCGATGAAGTAGAAAAGATGAAGTAGTTTACGCGTTTTCTGTGGAGTTGAAGTTAATTTAAAGTAGTTTACGCGTCGGCTGTGAAGTTGTAGACTGTTTACGCGTTTGCTGTGAAGTTGACGTAGATGAGATGAAGTAGGTTACGCGTTTGCTGTGACATTTCAGTTTTAGGTTCTGGTGTTTGCTGAGACAGTTCAGTTTTAGGTTCTGGTGTGGCCAGTATATATCTTTTCGCCGTGGCTTTTTAATGTCACTTTTTATTACAGCTTTTTAATGCCAATTTTTATTATAGCTTTTTATTACAACTTTTTAGTGTCACTTTGGTACCGTTGCTTTTTGATATAGTTTTTTTAAGGTAGCCTTTTTAATGCCACTTTGGTATTGTAACTTTCTTAATGTCGCATTTTTAATGCCATTTTCTTAGTGTACCTTTCTCGGTGCTGCCGCTATTAGCAATGCAGCTTTCGTTAATATATATCTTCTAATCTCCAGCCTTAATACAGATCTGGAGCATTCACAGTTACTCACCTGGCCAGAAGCACTGCTTCCACAGCCACAGTTCAAACTTCTTACAACAATAATTAATGTTTTAAAACAAATACCAATGCTTTAAACCAAATACGGATGCTTTAAACCAAATACCAATGCTTTAAACCAAATATCAACGCTTAAACCAAACACTAATGCTTAAACCACATACTAATGTTTAAACCACGTTGTGGAAATAACTGCGGCCCTTCTGAAGCGCAGAAGAAACAATCTTCTCGATTTCATCAGGATCAGAAGTGATTCCAGAGAGTATTTCATAGCCATCCTTAGTCACGAGAACATCATCCTCAATTCTCACTCCACCAACGTACGCATACTTCTCAACAACATCCATATTAACTGTTTCCAGTCTTTCAGGGAACTTCTTCAACAGATTGTCAATCACATACTTGTTGAAATACACACCAGGCTCATTGGTGATAACCATATTGGCTTCTAGTGGTCTTCTGATTCTCAAATTCTTGAAGTAAGGATCAGTATCATCGTAGTTAGCCATTCCACCAACATCATGAACATCTAGACCCATCTGGTGGCCTAAACCGTGAGGCAGAAAACATGCTGAAGCTCTTCTGTTGTAGATTTCTTCGTCAGAAAACTCCTTCTTGAAAACACCAATTCTTTTCAAATGAGCAATGATCAATTCATGGGTTAGTTTCTGCAAATCATCCCACAAAACGCCTGGTCTGATTTGTTCCATGACTTTTGTTTGAACATCCAGAACAATCTCATATATTTCTCTGTGTTCTTTAGTCCATTTACCGTTGATTGGGAAGCATCTGGTAACATCAGCGGTGTAGTTACGGTACTCAGCACCAGCATCTAGTAAAATTGATTCCCTGTGCTTGACATCTTCGTTGTTTTTGACGTAATGTAGAGTACTACAGTTAGTTCCAGAACAACAGATTGGTTCATAGCCCTGTGAAACAGAACCCTGTCTGATAGCGTGGTAAGTAAACTCAGCTTGCAGATGGATTTCATTCGTTTCTATTGGGATGGCTTGCATGGTAGCCAAGTGACAGTTATCAGTGATTTCACATGCTTTTCTGATGCAAGCTATTTCATAAGCATCCTTGATTACTCTGCTTTCATCAATAGCAAACAAGAATTCCTTAGAATCGGCCAAAATAGGCAATCCATCCAAGGAAACAGTGGCAGGAACATTGTCCAAATCATCCATATAGATGGTTGAGAAGTCCTTGCATTCGGACAAAAAGTTTGGCAGATCTTTCATGTACAACACTTCATCAACATCGTATTTGTTCATGGCGTCCTTTGGAGAAAGCGGTTCTCCAGACCACATGATGTCGTCTTCATCCACATCCTTCAAGAATAACGTCAACTTCTTGGCTGAGATGTTGTAGAAAATGGCACATCCTGGTAAATCTACTCCTGACAAATAGTAGAAGTATCTTTTCTGTCTGAAAGGTTTGTTGGTGTCACAGTACTTAATGGACTCAACACAGTTACCAAAATTCAAAATAGCGGAGGTGTGAGGCATAGTTATGGCTTGCAATTGAGACACAACATTTTGACAGTGTGCTTTAGCAGGATACTTGTGTCCTTCCAGAATAGCATATGGATCTTTTTCTTTGTTCAAAAGAGCAGATCTGGTTTTGATTGGATCAAATCCAAGCTCCCTGATAAGGGATGAGGTGTTTATCTCCGCAGGAATGGCAGATTCAGTGACAGTTCTTTGCTCTGCCTGGTTTTCCTTTGATAGGAAACGTTTTGTAGCACTGTAAGTGAGAGCTGAAGTAGCTAAAACAAGTGAGCTGATTCCAGATAAAGAGTCCATTTTGCAGCAAAAACAGTTGGTTTGGGTGAATTGGCTGAAAAAAATGGTCGGTAGGGTTGTTTTTGTTAAGTGTTTGTTTGTATTTGCAAGTAGTTTGCTGAATTGTTCAGAGTTTTAATTTATAGCTTTTGCAGTGCTTATATAATGTTTGTTTCTGAATTTTTAATTTTGAATTAAATTTTAAGCCAAAAAAAAAAAAAAAATTAAAAAAAAAAAAAGTTTCGGCGTTAAGGAATAATTTGAATAAATAAAAAAGACATAACTTGACACATTTATTAAATTTAGTGCAAGACCCTGAGAAGTGAGCTGCAGGATGATGATTTGTGGATATTTTTCTCCGGTTAATATTGTTTTTTTTAGAAGTAATCTGATTCTGTATTTCGTTGGTTTTTTTGGCCGGAAATAATCCTGCAGAAGGAAAATAATGGTTTTCCAGCGTAAATAGTCAGCCACAAGAATTGGAGTAAACAGTGTGAAAAAGCGCTCGGATTTTCTTGTTTGAAGATTAGATGCTGTTGCAGTAGCGTATTAGATTGTTTAGGAACACCCAGTTACTCAGTTGCGCTGAATTGACAACTGGAAACAGCGTTCCTAAGGAGTGTGCAAGCATATCGTGTGGATCACGTGACTGCAGACATGGAGTCTATCTCCGCGTTGGAGAATCAGCAGCAAAGGTGGAAAAAAAGCATGATTTTGCTGCCGAATCAGCATGAAACCAAGTGTGTAATTTGCTCAGCCAAGCACAGTGCGCTATGGTGTCCGCAAATACCGAAAGCATGGCACGTGGGTTCCCTAAAAGGAAATTCAACGATCGCTCACGTGATTTGCGGTGTTAATCCCGCTACCATGTTACAACATTTGCCCAGGAAATCTCTGCGTGAGTAAGCAAAAATAGGCCTTAAATCTTCGCAGCAGATCCTGCTCGGTGATATTATACTGGATTTACCAGTGAGTGTATTGGAAATACCAATCCTGGTGTATACTTCGTTTATCAAAATTGGCTGTTTAAGGTGTAGAAATATAAGCAGCGAAATAATTACGGGTTTCGGGCATAAAAGATCTCTCAAAATACTGCTCTTAAAAAGACAGGTATTAATTAAGAGAAATTCGCAGTGTTTGTTCTGTATTATCTGTTTTGGGTTTTAAACAACACTTTTTGGAAACTGCTGAGCTGGTTTTTATAGTGTGAAAATTATTTTGATGTGCTTTTTTTTGATATATATTTGTTTGAGTCGGAGATGAGAGATGTTTACATTTAATTAATGATTCAAAAAATAAATTGTTTAACAGTGTAAACATTTGTAATTGCAATCCCAAAAGATGAATCTAAGCGACGCTAATGCTTGCAATATGTGTCTGATACTGAATGTGGAAGGTTTACTTACTGCCACGTGCCCTCATCTTCAGGACCGTCAACCCAGATTTAAAACACGAATCTGATTGGGCAAAAACAGGCCCAAAAAACGATTACCAAGACGAGCCATTACACTGGCTGTTTTAGCTGCAGTAGCCAATCAAAACAAAGCAAGATATATAAACCAAAAGTGACAATTCAGCTACCCTGAAACATTGCACCGGCAGTAGACTGCCGTATTGGTGTTAGTTGTTGGTGCTGTTTAAGTATAACTGTTTTCATTTTAAACCTTTTACAATCTGTACAACCAACATTTGGTACTCTACTAAAGATAACGTTATTTCTCATTTTTAACCTTTTTCAGTTACTGCAAACAATATTTTGATACCGTCTTAAAGATAACCTTATTTCTTTTACATTTTTGGGGAGCAAACGCAAACAACAATTTGATCCGGTCTTTGCGGGCCGCATGAATCTTTAAAATAAGGTTTACAGTAATTACCTACTTAATTAATTACTAAACATATCTATAGGAATTGCTTAATTAATAACCCTGTTTATAGGAACTACTTATTTAATTAATAAGCCTGTTTGTTGCTTAACACCTTGCCACGTGACTGGACCCGATATTTTCGCTGAAGCAGTCTACAAACAACACTGCAACGTATCTTTTTCGGGCAGATCGCTGGGGCAGTTCAGACATGTTTCACCGTGCACACAGGGTGCGCGGAAAATAGGAGCGGAGTTTTCACATTTCCATTTCTGGATTCGGACGGCAGTCTCCGCGGGAGAGAAAATTACCGTTTTGGGCAATTACTAGTCACGTGACTCTGAACTGCACGCTGGCCGCACCAAAATTGCTGCAACCACGTTTCGCTCACTATTCAACACCAAACAAACTCCCTGCCTGCAGACAGCTGTATTCAGCATTTGATACACGAAAAAAGAAAAAAACATATGCACCAAACAAATAACTTGTATTCGTTTAGTTTGGCTTGCTGGAAAAAAAAACGATATCCTCTACACAAGCAGCTGGATCACGAGGAGAATGCACTTCTGTGATCATGTGACCAAATCAGATTTCTTTTTATATTTTTTCAGATGAGGTGATATTCATTATTCATTATTCATTATTCATTTTTTTCTCTGTTGAAATTTCTCGTTTAGCAAAAAAAAATGAATATTCACATCGCCGCGCACAAAATTTTTTTTTTTTTCAACCATCTTCTTGACAAGTGGAACTTTTTTCACTCCCCGCCCTTTGGTTTGGTGTGGCTGAGTGTTGTATTTTTCGCCATGGCGCCACTTCTTATTTTCAACATACGATTTTTTTAACGTTATGCAGTAATTTTTTGCAGCTAAAAAATAATTTCACCACAAAATCACACTGTTGTTGCAGCAATAACGTGTTCAAATAATATTTATTGATTTAAAATTGGGTTTATCAAAAAATGAATACTGCCAGCAAATTAATCACTCACCTTTTTTTTTTTTTTGAAATATATTTAAAGGGATGAAAGAATGAAATACTTTTTTGATTTAAATTTGTTTCTCTATAATAATTATTCATAACTTTTATATTTATTTTATAATAAAAATATATAAATGAAGGACCAGAAAAGATTTTAATAGTAATTAAATTTCTTAAAACCAAAACAACAATATACAATGTCTGAAATTACTTTAGGTAGATACGTCTTCGAAAGAATTAAACAAGTCGGTGTTAACACCATTTTCGGTTTACCAGGTGACTTCAACTTATCCTTATTGGACAAGATCTATGAAGTTGAAGGATTAAGATGGGCCGCTTCCTTAAACGAATTAAACGCTGCTTACGCTGCTGATGGTTACTCCAGAATCAAAGGTTTAGGTGTTATTATCACCACCTTTGGTGTCGGTGAATTATCTGCCTTAAACGGTATTGCCGGTTCTTACGCTGAACACGTTGGTGTTTTACACATTGTTGGTGTTCCATCCTTAGCTTCCCAAGCTAAGCAATTATTGTTACACCACACCTTGGGTAACGGTGATTTCGATGTTTTCCACAGAATGTCCGCCAACATTTCTGAAACCACTGCTATGATCACTGACTTAGCTGCTGCTCCAGCCGAAATCGACAGATGTATCAGAACTGCTTACATTGCTCAAAGACCAGTTTACTTAGGTTTACCAGCTAACTTAGTTGACTTATACGTTCCAGCCAAGTTATTGCAAACTCCAATTGACTTAGCTCTAAAGGCCAACGATGTTGAAGCTGAAACTGAAGTTTTGGAAACCATCTTATCCTTGATCGGTGAAGCCAAGAACCCAGTTATCTTATCTGATGCCTGTGCCTCCAGACACAACGTCAAGCCAGAATTGAAGAAGTTGATCGATGCCACTCAATTCCCATCCTTTGTTACCCCATTAGGTAAGGGTTCCATTGACGAAAAGCACCCAAGATTCGGTGGTGTTTACGTTGGTACTTTGTCCTCCCCAGAAGTCAAGGAATCTGTTGAATCTGCTGATTTAATCTTATCTGTCGGTGCTTTGTTATCTGACTTCAACACTGGTTCCTTCTCTTACTCCTACAAGACCAAGAACATTGTCGAATTCCACTCTGACTACATCAAGATCAGAAACGCTACTTTCCCAGGTGTTCAAATGAAATTTGTTTTAGAAAAGTTAATTGAACAAGTCGGTGCTAAGATTGCTGGTTACAAGCCAGTTGCTGTCCCAGCTGGTAAGCCAGCTAACGCTCCAGTTCCAGAATCTACTCCATTAGGCCAAGAATGGTTATGGAACGAATTAGGTGAATTCTTGGAAGAAGGTGACATTGTTGTTACTGAAACCGGTACTTCTGCTTTCGGTATCAACCAAACCAGATTCCCAACTGACGCTTACGGTATCTCCCAAGTTCTATGGGGTTCCATTGGTTACTCTGTCGGTGCTATGGTCGGTGCTACTTTTGCTGCTGAAGAAGTCAACAAGGAAAAGAGAGTTATCTTATTCGTCGGTGACGGTTCTTTACAATTGACTGTCCAAGAAATTGCTTGTTTGATCAGATGGGGTTTGAAACCATACATCTTTGTTTTGAACAACAACGGTTACACCATCGAAAAGTTGATTCACGGACCAACCGCTCAATACAACATGATCCAAAACTGGAAGCACTTAGACATCTTACCAACCTTCGGTGCTACTGACTACGAAGCTATTCCAGTCAAGACCACTGGTGAATGGAAGAAGTTGACTTCTGACCCAGCCTTCAAGAAGAACTCCACCATCAGATTGATTGAAGTCTTCTTGCCAGAAATGGATGCTCCATCTTCCTTGGTTGCTCAAGCTAACTTGACTGCTGCCATCAACGCTAAGCAAGATTAAGTTTACTTGGTAAATTGACAATGATTATGAATTATAAACTAACTATTTCTAGATATGTTTTATATAGATTAAGTTAATTCTTTTAATGACTGAATTTTTTACAACAGAAGAACGGTAACTTTGGTATCTGGAGTACGTTTACTACTACGAGGAAAAAGAAACAAACAAACAGAGAAACCAATCTTATTCTTTATTATTTAGCTGGAATAATGAAACCAACAACAATTGATGCAGTGATGTGTATGTTACTTGATCATTGCCAATTTGGTGCTACCCAGGGAATAATTAAACATTTGGAACGAAGTTATTAACAAGTCCGATGTTAACATTATATTCACCTAGGCTCAAGAAGCATAAATGTTTACTGCTAGCAGCACCTATGGGTGGTGTGAACAAATTAATTCCTTTCTCAAAGAAGTAATTTGTTCAGAAAGTAATTGGATAACCAAAGAAAAGTTGTTGTGGAATTGAATTTAAAAATGTCGTCCCAAACTCACGAAAAGAAAATTACAGGTAAGATCAGTGGACACGAGGCAACGAAAAACCACGAATTTATTAGCCCTCTTGAGATCAACCAAAATATGGAAAATAAATTGCCTACGGTTTGATTACTAATAATGATAATGCCTCTGAAGTTAGTCCGGAATTGTTAAAAAGCACAACCGAGTCGGTATGCTGAACAGAGTAGATGAATCTGGTAAACTAAAAATTATGCCAGGTATTGACTGGGCCAACAAAAACCACGAATCATATTTGGACGAAACTGGTGAAGAAAATATTGCTATACGGGATATTGCCAAAGAAACTATTCCAATATAGAACTTGGCTCAAAAGGATATTGATATTGGGAGTAGTTCTAGAAATAATAGTGATAATAAGAAGGGTTCTAGAGAAAATGTTATTGCAAAAGAAAAATCAAATGGAACGTACATAACTCGGACATAAGAATGCAAAAAAGGATTAAAATTAAAGTATACATTTATTTAGAACATTATATAAATAACCAGAACTTAGATCTGGTTAACATACTGTATGTTTAGATCATCACATTATATCTGAATCGGATAAAAACATACCGAAGGAGTTTGTAACAAAGAAAATTTACCCGTGAGAAACTCTCCTGACAAATTCAGGGGTCCCTCCGAGCAACATTTGTGCGTCATTATCTTACTTAAGCTTAGCTTGTTGTAATGAAAAGTTAACAGTATTGCCGTTCGTATAATTATATCTTGAGATAAATTTGCTGCAATGAAACGTTACCATTATCATTGCTCATATAATTATTCCTCGTGGAAAATTAATCAATTTACAAATTGCCGTTATTTCTTATAGCGAGTATTAAAGTAATACTTAAATTATTACTGGAATGTAAGATGTTATTTCCGACGGATGCTAAAAAATCATTAAAAAAACAAAAATTTAAAAAAAAACCGGACACGCTACCATGTTAAATGCTATATGCCAGCCACCATTTATGTTTACTGGGAGCAAAGACCAAGCTCCAAAAGTAACAAAACAGTCGTGTTACAAGTATATTCTCAAACTAAGGGGCTCCTTATATATGCATTTTGCAATTTTTGGCTAGTCCTTCGGCAATAAACAGCTTCTGCTTGGTGCTCACCGATATCCCTTTTTGGGAGTGTTCACGTGCGCAGTTTTCAAAAAAGTAATCCTAGAAAATTGACCACAATTTTTTTTCCGTTCATTGTGCAGATCCTTTCTTCGGCTACTAATAAGGCTATAGACAAAATGTGTCAAATGGGCTACTCATAATTAATTGGCTCAGAGACAAAAGAAAAATTATTAGCATTAAAGCTACTAGTATCCCTTTTAAATGCTAGGACAAAAGTAATGTTAATATGAAGAAAGTGTGTTATTTGCACAAGGCAATACCTAAAAAGTGTGGATTATTTTTTTGGATGAAGTTTCGATGAGTTCACTGTCACTTTGGGTTGAAAATTATATATATAAGAAGATGTGAGATGGGAGGAATTGGCTCATTTTTATTTTATTTTATTAATTTATTAATTTATATATTTAGATATAATTTAAGCCGATAATAACTAAATAAAACCAGAGCTATATATAATATTAACAAGCGTATCAACCACTTTGTTCTTATAACATCAACTAGTAAGTAACATGTCTGATATAGAAGTTAAAAATAAAGCGTCAGCAGCAACTACATACTCATCTGACAGCAGCTATGAGCACCCAGAGTCGCCAGTTAGCGAGTCTTCCTGGCAAAATTTTGTTGATTCTTTCAAACCTGTAGAAAGAGAACACGAGGACACTGAACATTTAACAGCTTTAGAGTTAGCAGCCAGAAAAACTGCACATGCTCCTTTGAAAAGAAAGTTAAAAAGCAGACACTTACAAATGATTGCTATTGGTGGAGCTATTGGAACAGGTCTTTTTGTAGGTTCTGGAACTGCGCTGAGAAAAGGGGGACCGCTAGGTATGCTTATAGGGTACTTTATTTCTTCTTCTTTCATCCTGTGTATGAATTTTGCATTAGGTGAACTGGCAGTTGAGTTTCCAGTTTCTGGTGGTTTCACAACCTACTGTACCAGATTTATTGATGAATCATTTGGTTTTGCAGTGAATTTAAACTATGTTATGCTGTGGACAATTGGATTACCTCTAGAAGTTGTTGCTGCTTCCATCACAGTCAACTACTGGGACACTCCGAAAAAGTACAGAGATGGATTTGTAGCATTATTCTGGCTGGTGATTGTGCTAATTAATCTGTTTGGTGTTAAAGGTTACGGAGAAGGAGAGTTTCTGTTTTCGATTATCAAAGTTCTGTGTATTGTAGGTTTCATTATCTGTGGTATTTGTTTAGTATGCGGTGCAAGAGGACCTTACATTGGTGGAGAATACTGGAAACAGAAATACGGTGGTCCATTCAACGGTACTTCTTCTGGAGCAAAGTTTAAAGGAACAATGTCAGTTTTTGTTTCAGCAGCTTTTGCCTTTTCAGGAGCAGAAATGGTTGGATTAGCAGCTGCAGAAACAGCCAATCCAAGAAAGACATTACCTAGGGCTTGTAAACAAGTGTTTTGGAGAATTGCTTTGTTCTATATTATATCCTTGTTAATGGTTGGTCTTTTGGTTCCTCAAAATAATCCACATTTGATTGGTGCACCTTGTTCCGGCGCCACATCTCCTTTGGTAATTGCATTAAAGGCACATGGGATTTCAGGAATAGCGTCTGTTGTGAATGTTGTTATTTGTGTAGCTGCATTTTCAGTCGGTAATACTTGTATTTATGGTGCTTCTAGAGCAATGAGTGCTTTTGCTGAACAAGGATATTCTCCTAAGTGGATGAAACTTGACTACGTTGACAGAAGAGGTAGACCATTGGTTGGTATTATCATTGTTTCTACTATGGGTTCGTTGCTATTGTGTTTGTATTTGTTATTCAATTCTGGATGGCAGTATGGCCTAATGGTTACAAGGAAATGTCTTCTAATGACATTGCCAATAACTTCTTCCAAACCTACTTGTCGTTCCCAATTGTTCTTTTCTTCTACGTCAGTCACAAGGTGTACACTAAAAACTGGAAGTTTTTGATCCCAGCTATCGACATAGATATAAACACTGGTAGAAGAGAAACGGATATAGCTCAATTGAAAGCAGACATTGCTTTGGAAAAGTCAGAACTGAAGGCTAAACCATTTTACTACAGACTATACAACTTCTTGTGTTGAGTTGAGGAGACATCGAGAATATATATATGCATGTGCAAATTGTAATTTTAACACATCTGTGAAACAATTAATGTGGGATGTCACATCTTTGATCCAGCCGTTGCTACATCTACAAGAACGATTTAACGAACAGAATTGATGGTGCGCTTATTTGGGCACTTTAAGATGAAGTTTAATAAAGTAAAAGATGGTTGGTCAGAAGTGATTTATTTAATAAATGCGTCGTAGGAATTGATGAGAATGGAAACACCTTACTACAGAATACATTTGGAAACACAACAGAATGCAAATAAACGTGTAGTTTGAAAAAAATTTGATTCACCTTAGTCAATTTGTCATAAAAATGCGCCAGCTTGTTTGGCTGTAGGATAACTTGGCGTCTATTTATGCTGGTTGATGTGGAGTATAATAGCTTGATGTTCTTGTTATTTTTAGAAAGCACCTGGTATAAACTAGGCTAAGGTCTGCCTAATTACGAAAAATAATGCAGTAAAAAAGTGAGTTTTAATGCAAGAAAGTAGCCTCACAGGGAGGTAAGTTGGAGAGAAGCATGGGCCATAAATTGGTACATAGTAATGCATTCTTGAAGTTTTAAGATTCCTTACTCGGTACTAGAACCAGGCAATCACTATTGCCACACACACACACTAGCAAAACATCATGTGGCAAACGTGATAAAACAGGACATGATTTGCAAACACTTAATGCAACTGAAGCATTACATAGTGAAGCTAATGCAACTGGGACATTACATAGTAAAGTTGACATGACTGAAACATTTCATAACAAATTGATCAAGCTTCATCAAAGTGATCAGAAGTAACCACAGTTGACACACACCAACTGATGATAATGAATTTCCAAAGCTAAACAACACGAAATCATAAAAACGGAATAAAAAAACACAACATCCAGAGAGAGAAACACGCCGCTGTAACATTTTCCAAAAAAATAAATAAAACTAACTCCATTATTTCAAAGAGCTCTCAGGTTCTATAATCCATTTCAACCCCGCATCTTTTAAACCCACATTTCTTGTAGAATTCCACGTTGCGTTCGTCACAGTCCAGGATAACTTTGTAGCAGCCCTCCAAAACACCCACATTCTTCAAATACTCGATCAAAATCTTTCCCAAGCCCTTTCCCTGATGGGTGTCATTGACTGCTATGTCTTCAATATGCCCTACTTTACCTCCATCATGTATTAGTTTTACTTCTATCAAAAGCGTTCCAATTGCAATCACGTTTTCTGTTGCTGCTTCCACAATCACGATTGGCTTGTATATACCTCGGTTCTGAATCCAGTGGCACATGACTTGACCAAAAGTTTCATTGCTTAATTCCCCAACAGAAGTCAAACAAGAGAGAGTCTGTTTGATGGAATCCTTGTACTTTAAATGGTTATCTGCGGTTAATTCTGCAAAGAAAAACCCGTTTCTGGCCAATTTTTCGGACAATTCTTTGTAGAAAATCTCGTTCTTAAACTCTGAACTATGCATGTCAATAAGAAATCCTTACCTGCTTCTTAGAGTGCTCTGTTTAACACTGGGATTGGGTTGCATATAACTTTGTACTAGCATGTTATCAGATTATTCTGAAGCAAGATCAGAAAAGAGATGCGCTAATAAAAAAAAAATAAAAAGCTATCGGAGATATTTCATTGGGGGAAAAAGAAGTTATCGGACATAAAAAGAAGGCATGGAAGAGAGAACGCGTCAGAAGGTGAAGGTGGGGGTGTTAAATTAACTGTGCTGTGGCATTAAGTTAGCTGGCCAAAAGTGGTTGAGAATGACGCTGAAAATAGCAGACAGACAACTCTGGGTTTTTTTCTTTTTATTTTGCTGATACAGCTGTGATTATTCACGCAGAAAAAGTGGGTGTAAGTCACGTGATAGAAGATACTTTTTTGACCGAGAACGGTTAAATCCCAAGAAAAGGGTTATTAAATAAGATATTATCAATTGTTACCAAAAAAAGATATCCCGTGTAATTATAAAAATGCGATGATTAATGTATATATGAGTCTAATTCCGTTTATAGATATGTGCTGACTTGTTTTTCTGGGTGATACTTATGTGGGGTAGTTATCAGAAAATATGAGAGATAATTGTGCATAGTCGCTGTGATATACAGTGAATGATAATTATCAATAGGGATTATTGTTGTTGGTGATAAATGATATTTGAAATCAGCAAACAAAAATTATCAATAGGGGTGGTGAAAAGATAACGGAAATGTGTGGTATAAAAGAGCAACTTGATCATTGGAATTATGCTGGGAATAATTAATTATTGTTGGAAAGATAATGACACCCAAACAGGAGTTGCTGCTATTGGTGTTACCATAAGCGGTAGTTGCTAATACTGGTTTTAGAATAGGCAGGTGTTGATAATATTAATGTAAGAATAGGTGAGAGTTGCTGCTGTTGACATTAAGCTACGCAGGAGTCGCTGCTATTGGTGTTGCCGTAAGCAGGTGTTGTTGTTATTGGTGTTAAAATAGGCATGAGTTGCTACTATTGTTGTTAAAATAGGCTGGAGTTGCTGCTACTGGTGTTAAAATAGGCGGGAATTGCTACTATTGGTGTTACCATTGATAATAATCTACGCAGTAGCTGATACTATTGGTGTTAATTTATGTTAGTCTGAGAATAAGAACCAGCAAAAGGAAAAAGATATGGCTGAAAGCTTTATTGGGGCTTAAGAAGGAGACAAAGCTTGCAACCTCCCTGCTAACAAGCAATTTTTTACAGCACTTGTCACCGTTAGCCCGGTTTTCGCACAGTATACACCAAAAAGGCTAGAGATACCGCCAACAATGGCGAATAGATAAGGTAATAATTACTAGGGTACAAGAAAAAACATGTGCTTTTTAGCCTAAATATAAGTTAGGCGATACTGGAAAAAGGTGAAGTCTAGCTACATCGAACTGTTGTAAGACATACATGATATGTACATGAAACTAAGGGATTTTAATATTGCGAAATATTCATAAAAAAACACCTGGTGAGTCGCTGCAAATTATTTGCTAGAGTTTGAAAAGATGTAACTTGGTTTTGATAGAAGTTTCTATGTCTGTTACGACACTCAATATGTCAATCCAGAGACCCAAAAGACCTGCTTACAAACACCCAATACGCGATTTTCTTGTGTATTTTACTATCAACAGGAACCAGGGCTAATATGCTGTTAGCATCAGCCACTGCGGTGCAGATATATTCAGATAACCACTTCAACAAGGTACATCATTTTGGTCGAAATGCATATTTCGGGTAATAAGGCATCCCATATGCATAAAGTTGGAGTCTAAAAATAGCACTTTAACAAAATATTATTATTAATAAAATGATAATAGCATCAGCTGTATTGTTTTTGATTTTAAATCACTATACATGCTGCATTCTTTATTTGAAGCGTTGCAAACAGATGCAATATTTTGACTAGTGTTGGGCAAGCTAAATAGAAAAACCAAGAAATGGTATACCAGGCCTTTAGGAAACGAAATGCTTTATGTTAATATTTCTTCAATCACTAGCATTTAAAGTATTCAAAATGTTACAGTTCCGTGAGATAATATTAATAACTGCAATCTATGTTGACAGATTGTTAGGTGAAAAAAAACATTTAGTAATATCCAATACGTAATGGTTGAGTACTGAGAGAAGGCCAATGTTCGATCATCATATGACGAATTAACATGTAGTTTGTCAGGTGAATGTATATGCAAAAGCTGCAGCTAAAAAAAAGAAACAAAAATTTACAGTTAGTGAGCCAATTTTCTATAAATTTTTGTATATATTTTTTTTTAGCTGTCTGGAAGGCTGTAAACAAAATGTGTCAAATGGGCTATTTTTATTATTTGTCTTAAAGACAAAAGAAACGTTGAAAAAAAAAATAAAATTTTTCGTTTTAAGCTAGTAAACAAAAGCAGAGATATTAACGGAAGACTGTGTATTTTTGGCCAGCTCCAGAGCTGAAAGTGTGGCGGATTTTTTGGATGCACGAGAGATGTGCCTAGAACAATATTGATAAGGACATCGGTGAAACAGTTGTGTATGTAAGGGTAAGAGATAAAAAGAAAAGGGGAAACTTGTAAAGAAAAGGCAAATTACTTGGTTAAATATAAGCAATTTAAGCAAAAAAAACCATTGCCAATTCTATTTGTTCAAGGGCGAACCTAATGTTTAATTTGGTCACACCAACTAGCAAGTAACGTGCCTGATATAGAAGTTACAAATACAACTTCAGCAGCAACTACATACTCATCTGACAGCAGCAACTGCATACTCAACTGACAGCAGCTATGAGCACGCAGAATCACCAGTTAACTGGTCTTCCTAGCAAAAATTTGTTGATTCTTTCAGACCAATAGAAAGAGAAGCTGTAGAAGAAAAAGATATATCAGCTTTAGAGATAGTAGCCAGAAAAACAGCAAACTCACTGCTAAAAAGAAAGCTTAAAAAGCAGACACTTACAAATGATTGCCATTGGTGGAGCTATTGGAACAGGTCGTTTTGTAGGTTCTGGAACTGCTTTGAGAAAAGGGGGACCGCTAGGTATGCTTATAGGGTACTTTCTTTCTTTCTGCTTTTTTCATTTTGTGTATGAACTTTGCATTATGAGAGCTGGCAGTTTAGTTTCCAGTTTCCTGTGGTTTCACAACATACTGTACGAGATCTATTGACGAGTCCTTTGGGATTTCAGTTAATGTGAATTACGTGATTCTGTGGACAATTGGATTACCTTTGGAAGTTGTAGCTGCTTCCATCACAGTCAACTACTGGGACACTCCAAAAAAGTACAGAGATGGATTTGTAGCATTATTCTGGCTGGTGATTGTGCTAATCAATCTTTTTGGTGTCAGTGGATATGGTGAAGGAGAGTTTTTGTTTTCGATTATCAAAGTTCTGTGTATTGTAGGTTTCATTATCTGTGGTATTTGTTTAGTATGCGGTGCAAGAGGACCTTACATTGGTGGAGAATACTGGAAACAGAAATACGGTGGTCCATTCAACGGTACTTCTTCTGGAGCAAAGTTTAAAGGAACAATGTCAGTTTTTGTTTCAGCAGCTTTTGCCTTTTCAGGAGCAGAAATGGTTGGATTAGCAGCTGCAGAAACAGCCAATCCAAGAAAGACATTACCTAGGGCTTGTAAACAAGTGTTTTGGAGAATTGCTTTGTTCTATATTATATCCTTGTTAATGGTTGGTCTTTTGGTTCCTCAAAATAATCCACATTTGATTGGTGCACCTTGTTCCGGCGCCACATCTCCTTTGGTAATTGCATTAAAGGCACATGGGATTTCAGGAATAGCGTCTGTTGTGAATGTTGTTATTTGTGTAGCTGCATTTTCAGTCGGTAATACTTGTATTTATGGTGCTTCTAGAGCAATGAGTGCTTTTGCTGAACAAGGATATTCTCCTAAGTGGATGAAACTTGACTACGTTGACAGAAGAGGTAGACCATTGGTTGGTATTATCATTGTTTCTACTATGGGTTCGTTGCTATTGTGTTTGTATTTGTTATTCAATTCTGGATGGCAGTATGGCCTAATGGTTACAAGGAAATGTCTTCTAATGACATTGCCAATAACTTCTTCCAAACCTACTTGTCGTTCCCACTCGTTCTTTTCTGTTACATAGGCCATAAAGTTTACTACAGAGATTGGAAACTTTTGATACCTGCCAGCGAAATAGATATAAACACTGGTAGAAGAGAAACGGGTATAGTTCAATTAAAAGCTGATGCTGCTCTAGAAAAATCAGAACTGAAGGCTAAACCATTCTACTAAAGACTATACAACTTCTTGTGCTGAGTGGAAATGCTTCCCGGAACAGTCATATACATGAACGTGCACACGCACGTTGTGTAACTTTAGCAACAGTAAAAAAGAATAGTCTCCCATCACTGTGCGAAAATCAAAAAAAACTGTCGGCAAGAAAACAATTTTATCTTTAATAACCTTAATGCTTCATTTATTGATGACAACAAAATATTGTTTGTCCGAAATCTACAAAGCAACGCCAAGTGTATTGAAATGCTTTAGAATATCGTATATATGTTTACATAGGCCTGCAAGCAGCATTCTATATTGCTCAGAAGAATAGAAGACCTAGCGGTATGTAGACCATTGGAGAGTACATCGCAATAAGCTTGTACGTGTCGGAATTAGTCAGCGGAGTTGCAGTTCCAGGATAGTGTCCCTGTGTATAGATGACGTAGCAGCAGTAAAGAGTTGTGGTGGAGGCTAACAAAGCGTACACTTTCAGCACTTTTCTGATTATTGGTCTCCAGGTTTTGAGTCTGAAAAGGTTTTCTTTCTTAACCAAAACCGTGAAGCAATGTTTCTTCTTTTCGTCATAGTATCTGTTGAAGATTGTGAAAAACCACATGAACATTGGGATCTGGACCACTGTTTCAACAGCGATCAAGCCCTTGAACCATGCTGGTCTTTCGTACAACAAAAAGTCGTTGTAGTTGGCGATGTAGCTGAGAATTATGTTCTTGGTGTACATTCTTTCAATCCCAACAAGACCGCTGAGATCTATGAAAAGAGAAGTGAAAAAATGGAGAATGAAAAACACGTAGTACAAGTTGTCCAAAAACTCATTTTTCAAAATTGACTTCTGCTTCAGTAAAACGACTTCTTTTTGTTCCTGCTCAGTGAATGATTCTGCAGGTATTTTGGATGAAGTTGATGACATTTTGGCGGTGGTTTCTGATCTGTTGGGAGGAAGATTTGAAAATTTTTCAGATTAGATTTGTTTTAAAAAGGTTTTTTAACGCAGCAAAAAAAAAAAAAAAAAAAGGTCACGTGACATGTGTTTGTTGTTGGCGTTTTAAACGAGACGCGTCCGTCGTTTATAAAAATAAAAAGGTCACATGACGCAAAGGAAGGCTGCTCACATCACCGTTTACTTTCGCGAAACATGGCACTGAAAATCAATTTCAGGATCTGCCGCTGGACTGGCGTAAAGGAGTAGTGTTTTTGCGCAGATTTTGACTCTCTGCTCCCCAGGGGTGAACGTTTCACCGCAATCACGTGTCCCTAGCGCCAGCAGACTGCCTAAAAAGCCGCTCTGCTGGAAGAGTAATGCTTCCTGTTATGAAATCAGTTTAAAGCTGTCAAACAAAGGCACCTGGGCGCCGCAGTATCTAGACAAAGAGGGCATAGTTGCTACACGGTAGCGCTACCATATCATTGCTATTCTTCGGACTTTACCTTTTCTCCAAAATCACCAGCAAAACAAGTAAAAGAATGCACCCAAAAAACGGCTTGCAGCAAAAAAAACTAGACCTGTGTTTAGAGGCACACCCGGAAAATGCCATACCAGCTCCCACAAGCGGCTTCTTTGCCGTTTGACTGCCTTTCCTTTTGAGCAAACATTCATTCTAATCACGTGACTTTAACTCCGATTATTGTCGGACTTTAGCCCATTCCTCTACTTCAAGTCTACCTACACTTTCTGCTGGAGCTACGGAATATCAACTTCCCTGCACATTCTGTTTACAATCTTGCGATGCCCCGCTGATTTTGGGCGCGTATATAAGCAGCAAACCAACCCCTACTGAAATTTCAATCTATTTCCACCATTTTAGTATATTTTCGCTCCCACTGTATCTTCTCAAAACAAAACCACCAGGGTCTTTCATTTAATGTTCAGAAGCACGACACGGGAACCACACACTATTATATCTAGTTTTCAGCGGTACTTTTCACTTTCCTGGCCGCACCGTGTTTCTAAAAATAGCACCAGAACCGCAAGCACAATGAATGTGACTGAAAGAGAACCCCTTATTTTGTCCATTGATGTGGGGACAACTTCAGTGAGAACAATGCTGTTCAGAAAGAGCAGTGAGGTTTTGAAAAAGACACAGATCAACTACAATTCTGGGACACAACCAGAGGGTATATCCGAACTGTGCGGGTCTAAAGATATCAACAACAATCTGATAACATGCTTGAACGATCTGTTCTCGAGCATTGACAGAAACAAGTTTAGGGTTGTTTCTATCGGAATAGCAAACATGAGAGAGTCGATTATCACGTGGAATGCGGCTACATTAGAGCCGCTGAGCAAAAGTATTCTCTGGAACGACACAAGAAACAAGGACCTTGTTTGTGACCTAAAAAGGAAACTGAGCAGTGATCAGCTGCGTTATTTCAGAAAGCACACTGGTCTCAACAATCTCTCTACCTATTTTTCAGCAGGGAAACTGAAATGGATGCTGGAAAACGGGATGAGATGTGCTGATTCCAGCGCTAAAATAAACGTGGGAACTCTTGATGCGTGGATACTGAGTAATTTTACTACGGAAAGAGTATTCAAAACGGATCTTTCAAATGCCTGCAGAACGGGTGTTTTCAATCTAGACACTCTCCAGAATGATCCAGAGCTATTTAAGGTCTGGGATCTTGATAGTCATGCTCTTGTGCGGAACAGGACGATCCAGTTTCCCGAAATAGTGTCTTCTTCAGAGTTTTATGGAACATTTTCGTTGCCGCCGAACTTCAAAGATGAACTGGTGAAAAGGAATATTATGTCCTGGCTGCAGGGAGTTCCAATTCAGGGCTGTCTCGGCGACCAATCAGCTTCTTTGGTGGGCCATCTGAAGTTTGAGGAGGCTGAAATCAAAATGACGTATGGTACTGGCTGTTTTTTGCTTCTGAATGCTGGAACAAAAAGACCTGTAGCTGTTAATGATGAGAACAGATTACTCACCACAATTGGCTACAAATTTCCCCATTTGGATGATGGAAAACTGGTCTATGCTGTGGAAGGAACCATAGGACAGGCTGGGTTTCTGGTCACATGGCTGTTAAATAACATCAAACTGATCGAAGATCTTGACCATTTAACAGCGATATTGCGAGAATACAACCTCAAAATGAGCACTAATAATGTCGTATTTGTTCCTGCGCTCACAGGACTCTATGCACCGTATTGGGACGATAATTCTCGTGGCGCTATATTCGGCATTGATGCCAACACACGGCAGCAGGATTTAGTGGTGGCGTGTATTAAGGGATTAGCTTTACAGGTAGCCAGGATACTCAAGGAGATGAAAAAGTACACCAAAAGGGACAAAATGACCATCTCCATTGACGGTGGACTGTCCCAAAACGGCGAGTTTTTGAAGCTACAGGCGGGATTACTTCCTGAAAAAGACTGCACATTGGTTCGAAACATCAATCACGAGGCCACAAGTTTTGGCTGCGCTATCGCCGCTGCGTTTGCCTACAAAAACCCCCAGAACAGAGCAATGTGGAGGGATGTTGATGATCTAAAAGAATCTGTCAGAAATTATCACCAGTTTTTAAACCAGGGAAACAGCAATGTATTTGCCTGCAACAGCGACTCAGAATACCTGGCTGGCGAGTACCGAAAATGGGATGCTGCGGTCAAAAGAAACAGCTCCTGGCTTCTGGAGGAAAGTCCGATACCGTCTGCTTTTAAAAGCAAACTTTGATCACAGCTTGTAAATAATTTATATGATCTTATTGATTAAACGATTTCATTTGTTTTGCAGTATTTTTTTTTTACTACTTAATTTTTTTTACTAGTTTAATTTTTTTTATAAATTTCAGCCCGGAGTTACCGTTTTCCCTTCAGACCTTTTTTTTCAGCCTAAAAGGAATTTTTTCTTTCAAAAACTTTGTGATTTAAAAAAAAAAAACACAAAATACACGTGACCTTTTAAAAAATTGTGCTTTCCAAAAAAAAAAAAAATCATAAAAACTATTTCTGAAATAATTATTTCGAAACATCAATTATCATAAAATTACACTAATTAAACTATTAACACTACCTCTAAAAGATCCTCAAAAAACCACATCAGTAATACTCACCAAAATGGCTCCAGGTAAAAAAGTTGCTCCAGCTCCAGCTGCTATCAGAACCAAGAAGGAAACCAAGGCTTCCAACCCATTAGTCAGATCTACCCCAAGATCTTTCGGTATTGGTCAATCCGTTCAACCAAAGAAGAACTTGTCCAGATACGTCAAGTGGCCAGAATACGTCCAATTACAAAGACAAAAGAAGATCTTGAACTTGAGATTAAAGGTTCCACCAACCATTGCTCAATTCCAATACACTTTGGACAAGAACACTGCTGCTGAAACTTTGAAGTTATTCAACAAGTACAAGCCAGAAACTGCCGCTGAAAAGAAGGAAAGATTAACCAAGGAAGCCGCTGCCATCGCCGAAGGTAAGACTGCCAAGGATGTCTCCGAAAAGCCATACGTTGTCAAGTTCGGTTTGAACCACGTTGTTTCCTTGATTGAAAACAAGAAGGCCAAGTTAGTCTTGATTGCCAACGATGTTGACCCAATTGAATTGGTTGTTTTCTTGCCAGCTTTGTGTAAGAAGATGGGTATTCCATACGCCATCATCAAGGGTAAGGCTAGATTGGGAACATTGGTTAACCAAAAGACCTCCGCCGTTGCTGCTTTAACTGAAGTCAGAGCTGAAGATGAAGCTGAATTAGCCAAGTTGGTTTCCACCATTGACGCTAACTTCATCAACAAGTACGAAGAAAACAAGAAGCACTGGGGTGGTGGTATTTTGGGTCAAAAATCTACCCACAAGTTGGAAAAGAGAGCCAAGAAGGCTGCTCAATAAATGTAAAGAATTATTCTTTTATTTATTGCCTCTTCTCAAATGTCAGTTTGATTCAAAGTTAATGAAATTATTATGGAATTATAGATTCTCTGGATGAGACTATAAGTTGCTCGACGTTGAAGAGTTTTTTAGTGTGAAAAGACTTTATAGTTGAAGGCTTATGAGTTGTTGACTGTGCCGGAGTTTTGTTGACGTTTCATATATTTTTATTTATAGAAAAAGCTAAAACTTAAATTTTAAAAAACATATTTGGTTATTTACATAGGAACAATATTGACATTGCGTCTGTGTTTTAATCTTGCATTTGTACTGTGCTGGAGGAGGTTTTCTGCAAGAGAAGCTGTTGAGTCCACTCATCACACGTAAACCTAGTGGAGATGTTTTTGCTATTGCCTCAAACATTGTTGATGCTTTGAGAAAGGGAGAGTTGAGCATTGCTGATGCTTGATTTGTTGATCTTTTGTTGATTTCTTGTTTAAAAAAATGTTTATGTTATGTTACTGCTGATGCGCTAGCGTTCCGACATTTTCCCTTTCATATCTTCAATTATGAGTCATATTCTTGCTGGATTCGAATTGGTTTTGATTGAATTGTTGAAGTAGTTCAAAAACTGAGTTGTCTGTTTTGGAATTTCTTGCCGGTGTTCACTTCTTGTTTTATCTCAGCGTTTCAGTCGTCTCAGTAAACCTGCATTTGTTTTCATCGAAGAGTATGAAGAGTTGTGCAGAGATCAAAGGGTTTTTCTCTTTTAAAAGTATGCTATCCAAGGTTGGGTAGGGTAGTTTTAAAACAGAAAATGTTCACTTTTGTTGTGAAAATGTGACAGATGGTAACAATCCTTCGGAGATATAGATGCACGTGATATCTCGTATAGTTTTAACTATCGGACTTAGCTAGCTATTTCAGAGTCCGTAATTGCAGTGTTAGCGTTTGTCAAAGGGTGACTTATTTATCAATTTATTTCATTTCATGTGGACGGTACGTTACTTTAAACCAGATGGTTCTACTATATATTTTCTTCTATACACAACTTAATTGATTACTTGCTAAATCAATAACCTTTACTAGAAATCAAACTCTGTGCTGACGAAAACGTGACCTGAAGTGATTCTGGGTGCCAAAATCAGCAATGTATTCACACTAATGTGATATTTCAGAATACATCAAGTGCAGGGCTACTTCCCGCGGTAATCAGATTCATACTAACTCAACAGTTGCCCTTTCGAGTGTAATTCCCAGGATGTAAAATGCGGCTGATATAACAACTGTCGGATTTAGCGACAGCTTCAGCTCATGATCAGCTGACCTGCTTGTGCTCGAACGTCACCACCCAGATAGGTTGGTTTCTCAAACACGTAACAATCACTTTGAAGACATACATGGATGGGTCAGATAGCGGGTTGATTAACTTTGGAGAGGTGTATGCACGTGATGGGATGATTCACTTTTGAGAGGTGCATGCACGTGACATGTGGTGGGTTGAACTCGTTCTACCAATTATAAGGCAACTGATACCACTTATGTTGCGTCTCAAATACATTGTTTTGCATATGAAACACATTATTTAGCCTCTGAAACATCTTATTTAGCCTCTGAAACACATTATTTAGCGTCTGAAACATCTTATTTTTGCATGTGAAACACCTTATTTTTGCATCTGAAACGCTTAATTTTGGCGCTTAATAAAGTAAAGACGTACTGCTTTTGGTTGTGTCTAGAATGAGGCATATTTGTTTCAGTTAAAATGACAGTGCTTCAGTATCTGAAACAACGTTATTATTTGCTTGACTGACTGAATTGTATTTCTTTAGTAGCATACAGTGAACAATGCTTGTTTTATCTGAAACTGTAATAGGTAATATGTGCTTTTGCTGAAACGTATCATAGTTCATTTTAAAATAAGAAATAGGTACTGTAGTTAGAACGTATCATAATTAATCCTACAACAAACACTATTTACTTCTTTTAAAAACTGCAATAGTAAATATGTACATTTGCTGAAACATATCGTAATCCATCTTAAAATAAACACCTATCACTTTTTTTAGCAGCATATCATAATTCACCCTACAAAAAATGATAAATAGTTTTGCTGAAACATAGCATACTTCATCGTACATTAAGTAACAAATAGATTTGCTAGAACGCATCATAATTAACCCTAGAATAAGTAATAAATAGTTTTGCTGAAACATAGCATAATTCATCGTACATTAAGTAATAAATAGTTTTGCTAGAACGTACCATAATTCATCCTAAAGTAAACACTAACCACTTCGTTCACTAACACATATCTCATTTAAGTAAGGTACAATGCACAACACCCGCTTCTTCCAGTAATGCGTCTTATAAAACCCAGCCTACAACAAAAATCGGTTACACTCTGTTAGAGCGAGAAGTTTCACATCTGACAGCACAAATGCCACCCTTTCGTTTGCTTCAAGATTTTTTTATCAGTCTACAATGGATTCTACTTACCTTTGCTAAAAGGTGGTTTGATTGCCTACAATAGATTCTACTTGCTTCTACTTCAAAGTTCTTAATTAGCATGCAATACATTCCACTTACTTTCAGTTTAAGATTCATTTATCAAGCTACAACACATTCCACTTACTTTTGCTAATAAAGGTTTTAATCTGCCTACAATGGATTACACTTACTTTCACTTTAAAATTCTTTTAGCAGTCTACAATACATTTCACTTCCTTTTGCTAAAAGCCTTTTTTATCAGCCTACAACACATTCCACTTACTCTCACATTAAGATTATTTATCAGCCCACAACACATTCCACTGACTTTTGCTAATAAAGGTTTTACTCAGTCTACAACACATTCCACTTGCTTCTACTTCAAGACTCTTTATCAGCCTACAACACATTCCACTTGCTTCTACTTCAAGACTCTTTATCAACCTACAACACATTCCACTTACTTCTACTTAAACACCTAAGCATCCACTGGCAACTGCTTCCACACCTGGATCTTCAGCCCGTCATCCAGGAACTCAGTGAAGGGAACAAGATGGTAGCCGAACAGTCTAGGCAGAACCTCAAACTTGACCAGCCAGTACAGAAAACACGCAAACATCATGTACACAGCCATGTAGTTGTACGGCGGGAAACCGTTCATGTTGTTCATCGCAGAGTCGTCCTTCATTATGAACGGTGTGAAGAGCAAGTACAGCGAAAGAACTATCAGGAACATGTTTCCCGTGTCAAATGATTTGATTGGCGCATCTGGTTTGCCTCTAGCGCTGTTTTTTCTTCTGTAAATGTACAGAGCAATAACAACAAAGAACAGTATCACCTGGTTGTAGTAGGACTCCACTGACACAATGTAGGTGTAGGCATTGGAAGAATCTTCATCGTTACCTTCAGTTCCTGAGGAGGACGTGATCAGCAGGAGAAGAATGGTCATCAAACCACCAACCAGTAACGAGTTGAGTGGAGAATTCTTATAGTTTTTAGCCAGTACTCTTGAGAAAGGAAGTATACCGTTTCTGAAGATTTCCTGGTTCATTCTGCCGATTCCAAAGAGACACACAAACAGGTTGGACAAAGCAGACAAAGCAATGGTCAAAGTGACAAACTTTCCGCCAAAGTTTTCGCCGTAGATCTTCTTGAAAAAGAAGTAGCCCAAAAGGGACCCAGAATCAGCGATTTCCTGGTACGTCAGCACCTTCAGAATAGCGAAACAGAGCGAAACATAGAGCAGAAACGTGATGGCTAAGGAGTAGATACCAGCTTTTCTGATTGTGACCTCTGGATTGATGATTTCAGCAGTGTTGTTGTGAATACTGGACCATCCAGAAAAACAGTATAAAGCCTGAATAAAAGCAGCTGGAAGCTGAGAAAACGAGTAGAGAGTATTAGTCTCAAACTGGAAAAACGGTGGCCAGGATACTTCCTCTTTCAGCCTTCTGGAGAGAAGTTCTGGAACAAACAGCACAATCAGCGATGTGATGATCATAATTCCGATGGTGAAAAGTTTGAAGATTCCAAGCAGATTCTGGATCTGGACCCCTTTTTTCATGTGCAGCCCGTGAATCAAAGTAGCAACCACAACAGTCACTCCACCAATCAGATTCACAACCCTGTTGTCTGCTGCAGGATAGCCGAGAAGGGAAAGCATGTATCTTGCGAATACTATGGCGGAGGTAGTAATAAAACCAGTGAGAACTGAAAAGATACCAAAGATAACGCTGGTCATGTTTTTTGGCTTGTCAAATGATCTTTCCAAGAAGTTTTTCGTCCCTCCGTTCTTGGGAATCATACAGCCAAACTCCAGATACAAATAGAGTCCGAAAATGGCAAAAAACGTTGCTACTGTCCAAACAACAAAGTACAGCATTGGATTTCCACCGCAATTGATGAAAATTGCCGATGAAGAAAAGATTCCAGAGCCTATGATTCTTGAGATGAAGATAATCGTGGTGGAAAAAAGTCCGAGATGTCTTCCCTGCGGAACTTCGTGATCTTCATCGTCTTCTAGATGGGATTGGTTGCTTTCACCTACTATGAGATGAGACAGAACACGTGACGCAGTTCTTGCCATTTTGCCACCATCATCGCCTATTTCTGGCAGCAGAGACTGCTGTTCAAGAATGTCCGACTCGCCAGAATCAATATTGCCGTCTACTTCCACATCGGGAATGTGTTTGGTGATGGAGATGATTTTGGAAAGCGGTTTTGAATGTTCCAGCTTGTCAAGAAAATCAGGCTCGTGACCATTGTCAATGTGCTGGATATCGTCGTGAAGCTGGTGGGATGCTATGGATCCGAAGGATTCGGAGATATGTTCTGACATTTTCGGCGTTAGGAAGAGTCAAAATAGGTGTTAAATGTGTGTTAAAATGGCGTGTAAGCACAGTTTTATGCTGGTGAGTATATTGGGACGAAGAATTATGGTTAAGTCCGTTGCGTCACTTTATTTCACTCTAACTCACAGCCCAGAAGTACAGTCTCGTGCAGATATTTGTATGGAGGTATACTAGGTGAAATATGGCCTTATTTTGATTGTTTTGGCTGTGAAACGTGACCTTTTTTGGAATATGTGAGGTTTATTTCAGTTGTTGTTCACTGATTTAGAGTTGTAAACTGTGCAGGACAAATTATTAATTACGATGGTTGTAATTTTTTTTTTTTTTTTTTTTTTTCTCCGACGCGAAAAAATGGCTGTTTTTCTCACCACAGTTTGGAGATGCTGCGCTGAAACGCTACCATATGGGGAATTTAGGAGCAGGCGGAGAGTATTACGTAAGAATCGGGGTTAAGAAAATCACGTAAAAACGCGGTGTCGGATATAAGGTCACGTGTCGATCCGCTTCATTCTCACTGGCTGTGGTGGTAGCCCAGTTATTAAACAAGAAGCCCGGGGGTGTTAATTCTAGAATGGTTTTATGTGCGCTGCTTTTTGATAACACTCATTAATCTGCTGTGATGCCTCTTCAATCGTTACGCTGATGTATCAGTGAAACTTCAGGCTGTAGTTTTTACACCACACTATGTGTATACAACGTTGTGTTAGCGCTAGGCCAGAGTTAATAGTTTCTGCTACAACACAGATTTAGGCGGTGCTACTTCACACCTGTAGTGCAACGCAACCCCTTTTGACGTGTACTTGCAAACGGTCGGACTTATGCTTGCTTGATTGGAGAACAGCACGTGACCAACGAAATCACGTGCTCCGCCAGTTTAAGTTTTTATTTCCGACATACACAACTGATAGAAAATAGGTGTGTTTAAAGGGGCTAATAATTATTGGTTGGTTCTAACTCACCTATTTTCTACGTAGTGGAAATCAAGAAGAATAT
>JAFNJT010000125.1:0-29494 GCA_019649525.1 Hanseniaspora lindneri
ACTTACTTACTTACTTACTTACTTACTTACTTACTTACTTACTTACTTACTTACTTACTTACTTACTTACTTACTTAGTGCTTAGTTACTACTTTCTTTTTCAATCACTTTTAATTACTGACCAAATAAGAATTTTTCACAGCACAAGAAATCAAGCGGTTTCTCGACGTGCAGTATTTATATGCAAACTCCTGATTGTTTATCACTCTACGTTTCGGGTCTAGTTTAGGGAACTGGCCAAAAATAACGTGAAATTTAAAAAAAAACAATTTTTTTTATTTGACAAAAATGTTATCATATTGTGATAATGACTCACAAAACTTTCTGCGATTTCGGAAAAACGAAAGTATAATTTTCCACACTCTATGTAAACAAGGAAGAATTATATATATCCTTTTTCACAAACTTTATTACAATTGTTTCAGCCACTATTAAAAAAAACCCCTTAAACGTGTTAAATTAATTAGATCTATTGATCACACTTCTGATATATATTACTTCATTAAAAAACACATTAAATAAATACAGGTATTTATAATAACTCTTTATATTCAAACACAATTATTGGTGTAACATTTCTCGGAGTTTGGAACTGCTAGAAATCTTATACTTTTAAGTCACCACAACCAGCCACTATTAGATACCTTCTTTACAATTATACCACATAATAAAGTTATCCAATAGGCGCACGGCTGAGCTTGGCGGTATGCAAACTCCTAATAGCTTAACTGCGGTGGACTTAACAACTGTCGGATTTAGCGACAGTTTGAGCGTAAGATCACCTGACCCACGTTTACTTTCACGTGACCACTTGCAAGATTGGGGTTTTTTTCAGACACTGTTTTTTGGTAGTAATTTTTCTAACGCATATTTCGGACTTAGCAACATTCCGTCTGTCGGACTTAAGAACCATGTTTTTGTTTTTTTTATATTTTTTTTTCATGATCTGCCACTCAGTTATTACCGCGGTTTGTGCATCCATTTCGGTTTGTTAACTCCGACAAAAACTCCGCCACACAATCAGGATATCATTCCGCACGCAGGAAAAAAAATTTTTACTAAAAAAAAAAAAAAAAAAAAAAAACTAAAAAAATGTGTTAATAAAAAAATCAAGGATAATAAAAACTACATTTAGAGTTGAATATACGCCCAAACCAAACATAGAAATTCCATGATAAAGACCAATTAAATTTGTTTTTATAGTTTCTGTTTGTCATTAGGTAGATTACACAAAAGTATAGAAAAAAATTGGCTCTAAAAGGATGTCTTTTTGGCCTTTTGGACAGAATATAAATAGTCCTACTAACAACATTAACAAAATCCTAGATGAATATTTCAGTGTTTTGCACACCATTGAACAGAAACAACATCATGTTAACACCAACTACAACAACATTGCTTCTTCTTTAGGGAGCGGAGGAATCACCATAACCAGAACCAACAGCAACAGTAGAACGAGTTTAACACATAATGATAATGACAGCATAATTCATAGCAACGAAAATGATGATTACAACAGACAAGTAACAAATAATGACATACATGGCCCACTCAACAACAAGTTTATAGATGAAATACTGAATGAAAGTGAAATTATTAACGAGTTGAATAGGAAAAACAACACCTTGCTGGATTTCATCTGCTTTGGGTATTTTTTTGAAACAGATTCTCAAAACACATGCAAGGTTTCCAACATTGAGTATCTGGTCAATCTATTGATGCAGAGTTGTACAAAGATAGATGAGCATTTAAATAACGAGAGATTGAAGAGCACAAATGCAACTAGTGATGAATTACTAAATGATAATGATAATATAATGAATAATGATTATGACCAGTTAAACGATATGGACAAATTAAATGAAAACCAAACCGCAAAAACTAACGACTCCAAAACTGTATCTCCTACTTTTCATGATGATGACACGATAACAACTAACTTTTTGGATGAAAAAACGAATTCTAAACCCTTGGCTTTAAAACCGTCAAATTTAATGAGTCCTGCTAACAGCAACCACAATATAAGCAGACAATCTTCCTATTCAACCGGAAGGAAAGACGGAAACCAGAACATTGATTTTTATTTAAAAAAATGTGAATTGATAGGCGAAATATTTTCATTGAATATCTGGCTGATAACGGAATCTCTGGTGAAAAGTTCAGTATTTTTGGCGAGGTTTTGGTCGCTTTTGTCTTTAAATAGCTTTAGCTACGAAAGCTCTCCAATATCCTCGGTATTTCTAAAAATAAACACAAATTTGCTGATCAACAAACAAGATCAGTTTTTGAATTTTGTGCGAACTTTTCTCTTCAAACCAGGTTCACTCACCAGCACAACTTCTGATAAAAATCTGTTTGAAAATGACAAAAACATCACTGTTGAAGACATTCAAGCTTTATCAAAAACAAATGGTCTTGTTGACGATATGCTCAAGTACATTGATTCCTCTTTGCTGAATGATTTTTTTCTTAAAATCATATCAACAGACAAACAAGATACCCCAACAGGAATCATTGAGCTGGTATATGATCAGGATCTAGTGTTTAAATTACTTGATTTTTTCAAAAATGATGTTTATGAAGCTGAAATACAAACTTGTTCATGCGATTTTTTTAAAGCTATAATTGCCATTTCAGCGAATGCTCCTATAGATGATCTAACAATTGGCCCTAACTGTTTGACGAGGCAGCTGTGTACTGATCCAGCTATCCTCGATAAAATGCTAAGTATCATACTCAATGAAGGCAGCCATGCCCTTGGAAATGTGGTTTCAATTGTGATTGAGCTGATTAGAAAAAATAATTCAGACTATGATCAGCTGAATTTGCTTCAAACTAGCTTGAAATTGAATCCTCCAAATTCAAGGGACCCAATTTACTTGGGGTACATGGTGAAAAAATTCACTGAAAACTTGCATTTGGTTTTCGCATTACTGCAAACACCTTACAACAACAAGCCTAATGATTCCAAGATCTTTGAATGTGACCAAACTCAGGATAAAAGCGTTAGGCTTAATGCAATGAATGAGTTTTTTACTCCTTTAGGCTTTGAACAATTTAGAATTGTTGAGCTAATCGCTGAACTGCTTCACTGTTCTAATATGGGGCTAATGAATTCCAGAAGAGCAGAAAGAATTTCAAGAAAAAGAGATACTATAAGAGCAGCCTTAACATCCCGGCTAGAAGAGGCTTTATCTGAAATGAAAGTTTTCTCCAAGGGGGAAGAGGTATTTCATGAAGATATTGTTAGCCCACAACCTTCACCTGTAAGTCTCTCACCAAGATTGACCGATGAAGCATCTGGGTTTGAAAGAAAAGGTATGATACATTCAGTACCAGCTAGTGATACTTCGTCGCCGGTTGATGAAAGATCGCAATCAATACACGATTTAAATGGCAAAGGACCAAAATCTGATACTTCGTCTCTATCGACACAATCGGCTCCTTCACAATATGCAACCCTCTCTGGCGATAAATCTGTAACCCATGCTACCAATGGGCCAATTTTTCAGAGTGACTCTAACATTCATACAAGCGACATTGGTGGCAATCTTGATAAACTACATGAATCAAGTTTTTATGATTTCGAGGAGCAACAGATCTCACAAATTTCAGAGATGGATGAGTTTTTCGATATTCCTTATGTCTCAATAGCGCAAAACAAAAAAATTAGAGAGAATCCTACAATTGGTGATTACTTTAAGATTCGTCTGGTTGATTTGCAAATATTGCCGTATTTGGTCTCCATGTTTTTGAAATACCCATGGAACAACTTTTGGCATAATGTCATCTTTGATATTCTGCAACAGATATTTAACGGACGGATGGACTACGCCTATAATTCATTTTTAGTCTATTCTCTTTTTAACAACAAGCTGATAGACCAGTTTTGGGATAAAGAAGATAGTTTGAATTTTAATGGCGGAAAACCAATTGATTTTAATTTGTGTGCTGATTTGGTAATTAACGGATACAGACTAAGCAATGCTTACTATTTCAAAAACCGTTTTTCGTTAGGATATATGGGCCACTTGGTGCTGATTGCGGAAGAAATCGTCAAGTTTTCGAAGATCTACAAAGTGGATTTGATATCTCCAGACATCCAAGCATCGGTTGAGGATGTGAAGTGGACATATTATGTTGAGGATATACTGATGGATACTAGATTAATGTTTTCCAAGATCTTGGGTGGGGATATTATATCCACCAATGGTCCTGAAGAAGAGTTTTTGCTGAAACAACAGCAGGTGAAGAGACAGAAAGAGTTGCTAGAAATGGGATTGCTGGATAGTCTAGAGAGCGATGAACTGCTGCTGTACAGCACCCAGGATGAATTGCAGCAGAAACTGAAAACAAGACTTTTAGAACGCACAAATAAAGAGGTTGAGCAGGAACTGCTTCGCTTGGCTCAAAGTAAAGCTGATCACCTTCAAAGTAATGACATATTTGAGACTCAACTGCTAGAGGGAACTGATTTATAAGTAGGCATAATTAGTTCATTAGATGTTAATGTGTTATATAGACATATATACTTTTTGCATTTGAAAGACATCTGAATGTCTTTTTATTATCTCATGTCATGTCATACCATATAATATAATATCATGTCATATTATATCATATCGTATCACAAGATTTAATCTGAGCAGATTGCCAGGTACTTTTATTGTCTTTTTTTGCTGCTGTCTGTGACTTGCTTAGTTTTAAATAAAAAGTTCATTGGGAAAACCTGTTTCCATGTGATTTGCTGAACAAGTTCTTCTGGGTCCATCAATATTTCCTCACCGCTTTTTTCCAGTGAATAAACTTGACCAAATTTAATTCTCAATTCATCAATCTGAGACCCGTCTTGTTCCTTTGACGTGTCAAATTTCAGATCTTTTACACCTAATCCATTAGTGTCATCGTGCTGTTCTAAAATACTCTCTACAAATTGTTTCAATTTCATTTTTCTGCCTACCAAATCACTTTTGAGATACAGGAAATGTAAAATTGGAAATACAACCATCACCACAAAAGCTATTAGGTAGATTCCATTAAGTTGTTTTTTGCCCTCTAGGGAGTGGTAGAAACCTCCTTTCTTGTAGTTATATTTTGGAAAGCCCCTGGCAGAATTCAGGTAGTAGTCATATGTTTTTTTACTTTCATCGTTGAGCAAAATCTCTTTGGCAATATTAATTCTTTCATAAAGCTTTATGTATTTCTTGTTTTTGTCAGGGTGATACTTGGTGGATAGTTTTCTAATCTGCTTTATGATTGTTTTTCTGGCTAGCTTCTTAGCATCAAATTTCGACCCATCCTTGGCAATATTGTCAAGTTTCAGGAACTTGTAAATGTTCATTTTAGAACCATATTTTTTAGTTAGGTCTAGCTGAAACTGGAATATTTCTATCTCATTTGCTGAGTAACAGAAGGCCACGGCAAATAACGAAAACACAACCAAATAGCTAGCAAATTTCGCAGAATTAAACATTTTAATGGAATTTCCTAGTTAACACACAAAAATTTTATCCCTAGAATCGGTTGTAAGTGATGATTGTTTGTTGCTGTGACTAGTGATATCTGTTTATACTGACTTGCTATCAATATATTTTCAAATACTGCTTTGAAACATCTGTGAAATGAAAAAAAAAAAAAATTAAAAACAATAAAAACTAAAAATCACGTGATCCACAAAATCGGATTTAAGAAAAACATCAATCACTAGTATCTTTATACTCTGGAGGAGTTCATTCTGGTTGAAAATGGGTGACACTCTTTGTAGTAGCCGCCGAGTATTGTTTCTTTTTTAGGTTGTATTTTGTAGGTGCTCACTACCCGTATATCCGTGGATTTCTTGTCTTGAATGCAGTTAAGTTTTGGTTGTCAGAACAGTCGCAACAACTCACTAGTGGCTTGCGCAACACTGAAATTTGATTCTGGGCTACTTAATAACATACAAAGCTTATTACCATTGTTTTATATACATAAACTCGCTTGTTTGCTTTCAGAAACAAGGCTGCTGTTGACTTTAGAATCACATATATTTGGTAGTTTCTGCAATGCGATCACGTGTGAATATACTTTTTTTTTTTTTTTTTTTTGGACTCGGATTTAACAGAAAAATAAAATCTCACTGCGCTAACCCCTACAGAATAATTGACTTCTGTTACACTAAAACACTATTTAATCTCCAATAAAGCAATTATAAACCCAAAGAAAACACGATACAATACCCCAAAAAACTCTACTATTGGTGTAAATAATGTCATTCACATTTGATGAATCTGTTTTTCTGAGTGGTGAGATTGAATCGCTTTTGAAAGAAAAGCTTAACGGAGTTCTTAGTAATACTGGATCAAGTAGTTCAAAAACTAATGAAACAACTACCCAAAACGGTTCTGACTCCAGTAAGTCTTATGGTAAAATAGCCGCTAGTGACAATAACGTGTTTGTAAAACAAATATCGTTCAACAACAAGCCTCCAATTATTGATATTTTGGGAATGTCTATACTAGACTCCACTTTTGCAAAGTCTTCACTAACTAACGAAACTGAGATTATAAGCAACAATAGTAACCACAAAGCCAAAGACAACAAGACAATAAAGACTATAGTGAAATTGGTGATTGAAAATTTCAAGATTGAGCTTAAATCTGATATTGAAAGCAATTTGCTCCTGGTTTATGGAGGAAAGAATATTGATCATTTTTTATTGCCTGATTTTGTTTGCAATGAGTCTTTCAACATTCCGATAAATTTGAAGTTTTCAAATTGTAAATTGGAGACTATCTTGGATTTGAACTACCAGATTGGGTCAAATGTGAAAATGAACTTTAACGATGTGAATATTGCATTTGAATTTGACTGTTCTATTCCCCTCCTATCATCCAGTATCAAACAAAGACTCACAAGCAACATTGACCATATTTTCAAGGATATTTTACCCAATGCTATTTTAGATTTGTCAATGAAATATATGACCAAAAAGAATGAACCAAAAAGTGACATTTCTAAGCACAACGCTGCAATTGAAGACAGCACAGCAAAGACAGACTCAACCTCAAAAAGCATATCTATGGATGAAGAAGAGATTCAAATGCCACATCTACTTTCCTATGAAGACCAGGAAGTTGAAACAGCATCTCCAGTTACTATGATGAAACTAGGCTCCATAGCATCCAAAAGGTTCTCCCTATCGTTGAGAAACTTTGAGGAAGACAATGCTGTGTTGGAAAGATCAAATCTAACTAAGATTTTGAGTCAAAAGACTTTAAAGTTGAGTAAGTTGGTCGAATCTCGTAACGGAAACTACAAGGCAAACAATGTTTCAAACACAATCTATGAAGCGACTAGAGCCATGAATGTGTTGCCCATTTCATCCGCGATGAAGTTTGATGGAAAGTTTGTTGAACAAATAGCTAGTTTACAGGAAACATTGCATGAAAATTCTTTGAAGAGGGATGGAAAGACAAAGAAATTTAAGAGAAGAAGAATAGTATTGGGTGGTAGAGCAAAAGGAAACGGGGAGAAGATTGAAGAGACTTCTAAAAAACATAATATTCACCAAACTTCAGCGGAAACTGACGCTTCATCTTCACTAGCACCGGCAAAAATTGATTATTCTCACCATACAATAACCGCTCCTATCTCTCCAGAGAAGATAGCTTCGAATGTGAATACAGCTGCAGAAGATTTTTCCAAGGTTTCTGCATTAGAAGCAGAAAATTTATTACAAACCAGTTCAATTCTAAGGGGAAATACTCCTATAATTTTGTCTCCATTGCCGCTAACACGCAAGATATCAAGTCCAACAACACCCAAGAGCTTACTAATGAAAAGAATTATGACTCCGTTAATTTTCACTGACAATTCTCGATCTTCAAGCTTGCCTTTTTCTGAAAATGTTGAGCAAACGGTGAAAATGAATTGGAAAAAAGAGGAGCAAACCCCAACTTTAGGAGACGAAACTAAGATAAATATACGTCTCAACAATCAGGCGTCTGAAAAGGGCATTTTGAACCGTCCAAATATTGTTGTTTCTGATTCTCCATACAGAAAACTGATTGAAAAGACCCCATTGAAGAACTGGCTGCAGACAACAAGTTATTTGGATAACTTTGCGCAACTCAATAGCAATAGCTCTAATTTTGGCAAGTCTGACGCAAAACCTAATGACTACCACATTCATAACAACTCAAATAATGCAGGAAGTGACCTCAACACAATACTTCAAGACCTCCACATTGCTCCTCCTCCTTATTCGTGATTTTGGATGTGAATTTAATGTTTTATTCACACTTTTCATATTTTTCACATTTCAACTAGCGAAAAAAAACTTTAAAAAAACATATTTATTTAGGAATATATGGCGCCTTTTAAGAAAGTAAACTACTCATTTTTGGACTTGTATATATAAATTAATCATTACAGCTTAGACTCTTTGGTTGCTCCACTCTTCCACAGTGAAACATTTGCAGGAGAAAGCATGAATCACCTCTAGTTCTTTTTTCAAGATATTATTAACTAATCTGCATCTGCTCAACTTATTCTTGCCAATAAAAACATCAGATATCACCACACATTCAAAGTTTAAACCGCACCCATTGCTGGCGTCTGAAACAATTGTTTGGTAGTAATCCTTTCCAAGATGTTCTTTGATGATGGCGTCGATTATCTCCGGAGTCAGCTGAGCGTCTACCATGATATTATGATGAGTGAAAAAAAGCCAAAAAGGGTATAATTAGTTAAATTTGGTGGTGTTTTAGGTGTTGTTTTCACGGTACTTATCTGTTATAGTGGGGTGAAATGTGATGAATATGAGTAGATTAGCTGGTATTTTTAAAACCGAAACTTTTCAAATTGGAAAAAAAAAATTAAAAAAAAAAAAAAAAGAAAACAGTCACGTGTCGAAGTCTTAAATCCGACACAGCGTTGGGGTGAAAAACCAGACTAAACAGCCTCTTAGTAAGACGTCTCAAGCTCCTTTGAGAGTGTTGTGAATGGTTTTTGTTGTTGGTTTTTTGTGCATATAAGTGGTGATAAAAAGTTTTTGCACAGAGAGCGTTCTGGGCTGGCTGCAGGTGGAAGGTCCAATAATACGGGAGCGGTCGTAAAACGGTAGCTTATTTGACATGGTAGCGGTTCTGAAACGGTAGCTTTTTTGACATGGTAGCGGCCATAAAATGGCAGCCTATTTGACCATGCTTTGATCCAGCGCAGATTAACAGTGAGAACTACCAGTGATAGACAACAAATGGGGTTAAAGGGCTAATAACAATTTATACATCTGGTTTATCACATGTATTTTCCTGAATCCTCCACGTGAAACATCCAATGAGTGATACAGCAAACAGCGAATTGCCTTATTAGGCAGTGCAAAGGTGTCCGGGCAACTTGAGCCACGTGACTGCCACCTCTAATTTCATCACTCAAAAGTTTCAAACACAATCATCTAAAACATCTCCAAACAAACATTATTTCTCTCAAAAACAACACCAACCAGATCAACCAATCAAAACCCAGCAAACCAGATGAGCAGAATTTCAAACTCCCAGCTTCAAAATATTGTCAAGGTAATCACAAAAGCGTATCCCAAATCATATGCTGACAATAAATGGGACAACACGGGACTGCTAATAAACTCATCACTTTCCACCACAACTTCTTCCTCAGAAAAGCACAGAGTGCTACTGACCATAGATTTGACCAGAGAAGTGTGTGAGGAAGCTATTGCTGCGAAAGTTGATCTTGTTTTAGCCTACCATCCGTTTATTTTCCCAAAATGGAATGCTATAAACGAAACTACCCAGCATGAATCTGCCATACAGTTGATCCAGAACGGGATCTCAGTTTACTCTCCCCACACTGCAGTTGACGCTGTGAAAAATGGAATGAATGATATGCTTGTTGAGATTCTACAAGGTGAAGTTAGCGGTTCTGTTGAGGCTATACAGAAATCTAGTGCTAGTGATGATCCAGTGGAAGGATTTGGTAGAGTTTTCGTTTCACAAGAAGCTCAGAGATTGGATGAAATTGTCAAAAGAGTCAAAGAAACACTTGGAATCAAGTATGTACAGGTTTCTTTGCCATCTTTCTGCGCCAAACTATCCGATTTTACGTTCAAAAGTGGTGCTGTTTGTGCTGGTAGCGGTGCTTCTGTGTTTAATTCGTTGAGTTCTAAAGTGGACTTGATTTTAACCGGTGAAATGTCTCACCATGATGCCCTGAAATACAAACAACAGGGCACCTGTGTGATAGTAGTGAACCACTCAAACTCCGAAAGAGCGTACTTATCAAGAACCATGAAAGGAGTTTTGGAAAAACTAGGTGAGGAAGCTTCCTTGAATGTTGAGTGGATTGTGAGCGAAAAAGACACTGATCCACTCCAGGTGTACTGATTTGTGGATGTATATAAGCTATTTATATGTTATTTTTGGTGTCAGTATCATTTAAACTATGAATTGGATTGATTAGAATGCGATGCTGATGGCAGTGAGCTGTTTTACCGGCATGTGTAAGCGTTATATTGTTTACCTGCAAGTGTAAGTGTTATATTGTTTAACTAGCACGCCAGTAATATATGAACTGGTTACAGCGAATGCATTGTTTAAGTATAATATGCTGAATGAATGCATTGTTTACGTATAGTCTAATGAATGAATTGTTTATTTTATATTACGCTTGCTGAATTTAGTTTTCAATATTTAAGACGAAACTGTTGTACAATGCGTTATAAGAGTTTTGCACAACGTTTTCGTATATTGTTACTGTGCGATATCAGCAGTTACTATAGTGACATTTGAACAGTGCTGCCAGATGTGAAGCTCAGCAGTATGGATCTGTGAAGGTGAGTGAGCGATGAAAATCACAAGAGGGTATGTGGAAATGCCAACGGATTTAAGTACTAAAAAACAGGTTTATTGGTTCAGAGATTGAATGAACGGGGTATATTGCAGGTGAAATTTCAGTATCAGTCTTTCAGTGAGTTGAGATTCCGTTATCAGTGTTGTAGTCAGTTGGTCACGTGACCAACCACGTGAGCTGATACCAATTATCATGTTGCCTTTACAAATAAAAGCAACACAGTGGCTACCAAAAACAATCCACGGAGTTAGCAGTCTCTATTTAAAACGCCTCATTTTTGTCTGTTTGGTGATCAAGCTTCCCACAGCCAAGATCTGTCACCACCCTAAATGTTGGTTTAATCCGAAAAGGAACCACATAATTCCACAAATGAGCATCAAGAACGTGAGGGCAGACGCTACCATACGCTTAACAAACTAACAAAGTTTATGGATCGATAAAATCAACTACCTAATTCCAGCTTGCTGCACTTTGAATGTGCCTGTTTATAGGTAGTTTATCACCACCCTCCTATCGGACTTAAGTTTTTTATTCCCGGACTTAAACTTTTCATCCTCGGACTTTACAAGTTTTCTTTTCACACAATCCAACCACCAGAACATATAAAAAGCACCCAAAACACCATTAAAAACCACTTTTTACTCCAAAATGGCGCTGTCTAGACTCGCAATCAAGCTCTACCAGTTCTTCAGAATTGTTTCCTTTTTGGTGTATCTTTCTCTCTGCATTCGGCTGGTGATTTTGCTGCTGTTTTTGAATCACAAGTACTTCTACATGGATTTGAATGGCGTGATGAGCAGAACACTATGTGGATTGAATATTGCTGAACTGTTAGTTTCCTTTTCAGTTTTCAGGTTTTCTAATTTTTCCTCCGTCAGGTTTATCAGAATATTCATCACGTTTTATGATGCCTTTATGTTATCTTCAAAAGATACTCATACAAAGGTATTCAAAAACTGGTACTATTACGCCATGCTGCTCTCATACTGCTGCTGGCAGATGCACGAGAATTTCAGCGGAATATTCAAGCAGCGAAAGAGAAAACAGTATATCCGGAAGTATGTAATCAACACACTTGTTGTTCCTGTTTTCGTGTTATCACAGTTTATTTTGCTGGTGATCAATATGCTGCAGCTGAACAAAAAAGAGAACCTGAAAGGCGCCGAAAAGTACTATTTTGAGGCGACTGTTGGCATTTTAGTACTGTATATTCCCGCTATAACGTTTGCACTAAAGAAAACGAGCAGAAAAACATGATTATAATGACGAAGAGTGTGGAAATTATGACCCTTATTGCACAGTTTTGGTAATATGGAGAAGTTAATGATGTTGTTGGTCACGTGTATTTTTGATAATTTTTGATTTCAATTTTTTTTTTTTTAATAATTTTTGATTTCAAATTTTTTTTGGTAGCGTGAAAAAAAAAAAACTTGCAAAAAGAAAAATTAAAAAAAAAGAAACAGATTTTAAAATATTCAGATGCCATCAAACAACATTAAAACAGAACTCAACAGTGCCATACCAGTGCTAATACAATGAGTAAACGGACATTAGAGGGCAACGGAGATAAGCAAAAAGCAAAGAAACAAAAGTACAACTACTCAAAAGTACCTACTCATCTTGAACCAAACACAAAGGGGATCTATGTTTCTTGCGACAGAGGCAAAGAAAGCAGGGCTAAACAGGAGATTCTAGACCTATTTCAGGACAAGTATGAAGAACTTCTTGAAGCAAAAGTGTTTTTGCCTATTGAAAACACAGATGAAGGCGTCCCAGATGTGGAGCTGGATTTTGAGGCCCAAATGAAACAGGAACTGGAGGATCTGAATAAGCAGAAGAAACAGGATGTCAAGAGAGGTTCTTTGTTTCAGTTTATAGAGCTACAAATGGAGTGTTTGCTGTTTGTGAAAGTGCATCGGACAATTGACCCTTTGGTTTTGACGCTGTCGATTTTGAAGGATGCTGAAAAGAATGATGTCAAAAGAACAAGATACATCTCCAAGCTAATTCCGATAATGGAATCGTGCTCAGCCACCAAGGAGAACTTTGAGAATATGCTCAGTTCTGTGCTCAAAAAGTCGAGAGCTGGAGCAGATGAAACTTCAGATGAGGTTTATTCTGTCGATATCACCAGAAGACAGTTCCAAGTGATTGAAAGAGACGAAATAATGAAAATTGCAACCGGAAAGTTGCGCTTGATAGACCCAACCATAACAATAAACTATAAGGAATACGACAAGCTGCTTATTGTGCAGTGCTTTAAGGCGAATATGGGCGCAAGCATCGTAAACAGAAGTGACTGGGAAACTTACAAAAAGTTCAATCTCACGCAGATATTTGTCTCGAAGAGCGAGTGATTGTGGATGTAGTAAAAACATGCTGGCAAAATCAATGTTTGACAGTCGCTACGCATTTGGATTTAGATGAATAGTTGAGTCAATAGTTTAGTATCAAATGTTGAGATAACGTAGTGTTTTGACTCTCAATGTTAATATAAGGTGTATATTTGGCTCTGAATGTTGAGATAAATTAGTATTTTGACTCTCACTGACTGTACAAATTAAACGCATTTTGTTAAAAATAAAAAAAACATGCTGACTTTATGCCAATCACAAACAGGCACTGACATGTACCCTCATATATAACTCATCTCTCACAGAGTGAATTCTCTGAACACCTTTTCAGGAATCTTTTCCACCCCAATCCACTCGTTTCCCCAGTCCCAAAGGCCCATCTTGCCTCCTTTCCAGTAAACAAATCCACTCAAACCAGTATAACCAACGAAGTAGATAAAAAAAATAGGCCATATATCCATCTCAAGCTCTTCATACTTCTTGATGAAAGTTAAACTTTTGAAAATACCCACAAGCGAGTTTCTGAATACTTGCAGAAGCTGGAGCAAAGACATGAGTGATACCTGATTCCCAGCAAAGTATGACATCATGACAATGGATGGTATTTCTTTGAATGCTGCATATGATTCTGCAGTTGCTTGCTCTTTTAGTTTTTCTAAGCGTCTTTGTTTGACAGCTAGTGGAGATAATGTGTGGGAAATCTTTCTCTCAGGAACATCCTTGGAGTATGTTCTTGGGGGCAAAATTTTGGCCGAAGTTTTAGGCAGCTTTGCTAAAAGATATTCAGTCGACATATTTGTGACTTTTAGTTAAGTGATAGTGGGGTTATTTGGGTTGTTCTAGTAGTGTTTTGTGTGTGTAATTGTTGTTTCTGTTGTTAAAGATTTCAAGTTTTAGTTTTTTTTTTTTTTAAAGACTGCGCGGATGTAGGAGTTACCAAAAAAAAAAAAAAAATCGGATTTTAAAAAATCCGCTACCATAACTGGCTTGTCAGATGTTGAGATACTAACAAGGGCACCTAAAAACTTGAGGAAAAACATGTGCAACAAAAAGAAAAAGTTATGGAATTATTTGCGGACCAGAAAGTTGAGATAAAATGAGATGTTTTTCTCGGAATTCTAAGGAAGTTGTGTGACTTTTGACAGGATGATCGAGTTGATAAAAAAGAGAAAACAAGTGCAAAGTATCTCGTTGCAAGAAAACCATTTCACGTGACCGATTGGCAAAAAACTTATTTGCTGCATCACGTTTTCCTACTTTTCTTTTCTGCTTATCTGCTCAAAAGCAACATAGGTGATAGTGAAAAATCAAATGCTAGTTTCAAATAACAGGTATAAAACCAGTAGGTAAAAAAAGCAACGAATATGTGTTTCTTATAAATTGATCTGCTGTGTTTCTCTTTTTAAAATGTCAGACTCTCAATGTGATCTTGGTCCCTAAAGTCATTGTCTATCAGCTCCAATTTTACAAAATAGAATCCAGGAAGTCTTCATTTTGCAGCAGTGCTTTCGGGGGTTTTCTTTTTTTAGGCTTCTCTGTTTCGTTCAAAGTAATCGGTATTTCAGGTATTTTCTTTATTCTCGCGTCTATTACAGCCTTTGGTTTTGCCGTAGAAGAAACGCTGATAGTCTGATTCTTACTAGATGTGCTTTCTTCAGTAATTTCAGTTTTCCTTATTCTTGGCTTAATCTTTTGCGGCGCTTCTTTTGAAAGCAAAAGATTGTTTATCTCCTCTGTTGTCATGTGCATCAGCTCACTTTCTGTTACAACAGGATCTGTTTTTGATCCGTTGTTGGTTTTATTCTTTAAAAATTCGTTCTGGATCTTTAGCTGCCGTTGATACTCAGCACGCTCTATTTCTGACAGCAGTTTCTGCTGCTGCTTGTACTCCTCGGTTTCTTCTTCAAAAAGCTTATCGTATCTGGCAATGTTGTCGTTTGCCTTTCTTCTGCTCTTGTAGAATTGGGTCTGTTTGTCGTCACCATCATTAGGGGAATCCTTTATTGTTTTTTCTTCTTCTTCTGTTTCTGAGCTGTTGGTTTCACTTCCGCTTGCACTATCAGAATCTGATCCAGAACTGTGCGATTCAGTAATTTCGGTGCCTGCTTTTTTACTATTTAATCCATGTTTGTACTTGTACTTCTGATTCTTCTGTTTATTGTATCTTTGTGATTGCTGAAACTTTTTTCTGTTTTCAAATTTGACGCTTTCCATGATTATGGGGTCAATTTTTCGACAAAATTTGAGAGTTCGAGTGCTTCTTTATTTATATTAGGAACCTGTATTGTGGTTATTATCGTATAGTTTGAACATCTGTAGGAAAACTTTGGATGCCTTTTTGTTTATGCAATGGATCCTACCAATAACTCCGAAACGCATTTTTTGGTCAAAAACTGCAGCTACCATGTTAAATCAAATATGATCATTAAAGATTAGTGCTTTGGTTCCTTCTCTTTGATCATAAGAAAATAACATTATACATGCAAAAACATAAAACATGACTGCCAATTACTGTGGAACATGAACTGCTTTCGTTTATGTTTTGTTTGTTGTAGCTAACTCTTTACCTAATTCATGTTTTTTTACTGATTGTTTTCTAAAAAAAAATATCTCATTTTTTAAAAGTTATTTACAGTTGAAAATTCAGTTCCTCAATTACTTCCCAGCTTTTGAGCAACATAATAATGATATGTGGTAGAGAATTAACACTCTCAGCCATAGATTAGCTATATTAATTTACCGTTCTAAAGGTTGATGTATTTGTATGTAAATACTCTGATTGTTAATCAGTAACACTAGCTTTATAGTTTTTGCACATCTAGGTGATCAAAAAAAATGCTGAATAGCAAATAGTTACACCCAATGTTTAGTTGGTCTTAAGACTATATTTTGAGCGTTTATAGCTAAAGATACTATTTCATTTGTGTTTATACAGAATGTACAAACATCACCTTTTGAAGATACCTTTCTGTGAACTGGTAATCAGTTATTTTGGTACAGCCTTTCCTTCACTCACCTGCATATTGAATTTAAAAGTATAAAAACACTGGGATGTTTTGAACTCAATAATTCAAATGTAAAAGTAACTTATCAGTCTCAAAATTTGTTGAACCTATCACTTAAGAAACTGCTTCTCCAAGTTTGGCTATAGAGCCATCGTAAAAAATTTAAAACCATAGCTGTTTAGTTGTAAGTTACAATCCTACATAACTTCCAGTAGTTTGTAAAACTTAGTTTTAAGAATATGTGAGTATTCTATAGATTCAACTACATACACTACGCATTTGTCACGTAAATGTTTATATCAGGACCTGATAAGACTTTTGTGAAAATTAAATGTGTCTTTAGATTACCAATCGGCATTGTAAAAGATTCTTTATAGTCTCAATTTTTATAAAATTTGTTTGCCAAATTACATTTATTATCTTGGACATGGTATGCAAAAATAACTGATATTTCATATAGTAAAATATGCCATTTGCTTGCCATCATGATAGATTTTAGCTCTTTAATGATTTTTGCTTTCTCTCACATATATCTGACAAAACTAAAAAAAATTTGTTAAACCGCTGATTTAGGAAGGTTTAATGTTACTTTTTGGATTTTCAGTTTTTTTCTTGTAGCTTTAAGACGTATTACCGCTTATGTTTGGACTGTCAGTTGCTTGCGAGGCATTTTCTTTGCATCATGATAAATCTGCTTCAAATCGTCACTTAGACGGTCTGCTTCTACACCAGGTGTCATGCAATCTTATTGTAGTTCAGCTATATAGTTATAAACCTAACTTTGACGGACCTTGTTAGCATTAATGAATATTAAAAAGATACCTATATTTTAAAAGACAAGATAGATACACTAAAATAATTGTTAATTGAATCTGGAGAAGCTATGAATACCAAATTGCAATGTACTGGGTTCTCTGCCAGAAAAATTGAAAAAAAATAAATACTGGTTACCAAATTACCTTTTTAACATTTTGAATCATCTGTTTTTCTCATTCAATTTTTATTTGATGACCATTGATATTGAGTGTTGAGTAGGACTGGCTGGTTATAACAAACTACTTATAACTGTCTGCTTATAATCATGTAGTCAAAACTCAAAAAAAATTAATCCAATGCAAAAGAAAGTTGTCCTTATATATGCCAATAAACCTTGTTTATTTGAATGTAAAATAAAAAATTCATCTCAAAGATGCGGTATGTATCATTACTAAAAACAATCACCATTTCCTAATGTGGAAAGACCGATTCAACCGCGTCGGTGTTAAATACAATCACGTGCATGGTTTGCTACCACAAATGGTCATGTGACATAATTGCTGTCCAAATTTTTTTTAATGCGTCTCCGCTACCGTATTTCGGCTTTAAGCTCAAACTATGCATTTTGCCATGGCCATGTTAGAACTAGTTTCCATTGACAGCAAGCAACAGCAAACCAAAAACTGCTTCAAAATTAAACTAATTAGCCTTTGCTGCCCAAATTTTTATTTCTTAAAAACAAAACAGGGATTATCAACCATCAGTTTATGACATATCTTTTAGTTGCAGCGTTGAATTGTCGGCGTTAAAACTTGAATAATATCATTTCCACTTTTTTAAAAAAAATTTTTTTTCCCAAAAAAAAAAAAAAAAAAAAAAAAAATTAATTTAAAAAATGTTGACTATTGGGTAACTTAGTTATCTGATACTGTTATAAATAAGGTATCTAATAGTGACTGGTTGTGGTGACTTAAAAGTATAATGTTTCAAGTAGTCCCAAACTACGAGAAATGTTATAACAATAAAGGTGTTTTAAATATCAACAGTTATTATAAATAACTGTCTTTATTTATGTGTTTTTAATGAAGTGATATATATTAGAGGTGTGATCAATAGATCTAATTTATATAACTCTCTTAAGTGGTTTTTATTAATATTGTCTGAGACAATCTTAATAAGGTTTTGTGTGAAAGAATAATTTTTCATTCTTCGTTGTTTACACGAAGTGTGAAAAATTTTCCTCTCTTTTTTCCGAAATCGGAGAAAGTTTTGTAAGTAATTATGCCAATATGTTAACACACCCCCCCATTGTCGAATTTTGATGTCAAAATTTTATAATGTTGTAGAGAGTAGTATTGTCATAAATACTCGGGTTTGTGGAGATGAGTTCTGCATTTGTTGGGTTTGGGAATTTTTTTTTTTTTTTTTTTTTTTTTTTTTTTTATTTTCTTTTTTTTTTTTTTTTTTTTTTTATTTTATTTTTTTTATTGTTTTATTGTAAATGCAGAGTCTCCAGGGTTGTGTTTGTCAGAATTGTGTCTGAAGCAAAGGGTTTTAGGAAGTGGTAAGTCCAAATAGAGTTGTTAATTCTTTTGTCATAGCTGAACTTTGTCATTATGTCAGCAACATTGTATTCAGATTTCACATATTCCAGTTTGTAGTGTGTCTTCCGTTCTTTAAGTCCTCGCACTTTGTGTGTTCTTTGTAGTTGATAGTCAGAGCAGAATGGTTTTTCTATGATATTGATTAATGGTTGATTATCACAGTACATTTTTACATTTACCTGTTTTATTCCAATTGAGTTTAATAAGGACTCTGTTAGATTTACTATTGTATAACCATGCCATAAGGCATCTACTTCAGCATTTACTGTTCCATGGACAATGTTTTTATTTCTTGAACATTTTATCAGTGCAATTTTATTGTTGATGTACATGGCAATTCCAATATGTGAATCTCCTACATCTTTATAACTGGCGTCAGTAAATAGTGTGATATTGTGTATATCATTAAACTTGATGGTTTCCATATGTTCTTGTTTTGGGATGTTGTGTATGTATTCTGGCAATGTATCTGCTTTTTCAATCATTGGATTATAGTCAAAGATAGAATTATGCTTGCTTAGTTTGTTAATAACGTACCAGTAGAGATATGTTATTGTATAGTTGGGTTCAAAGTTGGAGTATGAAGAAAGCACATTAATATGGTACTGTAATGTTGGCTCTGTTTTTGCCACATAATTCAAGCTGCCACTGACTGATTTATAGTGAAGTGGTGTGCTCTGGTCAATATCATGTTTGATTTTCTTTGGAACTAAGTCATCTGTATCTGAGAAGTTTCCTCGTTCTCGAAATTCTGTGGTTGAAATCGTGTCAAATAGTCTCTTTGGAATTGTACTGGAGACTTTACTGTTGTGGAAGTCTTCAATTTGCTGAGATTGGTTGAATTCAGAAATGTATTTTTTTATTTTTGTGGTGTGAGATATAGTGTTTGATGTGATATCAAGACCTAAATACATTGATTCATTTTCTTTAATTATGAATTGTGTTTGCAGTTCCTTCATGACAGATGCTGAACTAGTTGTGGAAGGGTGAAATATTATGAAATCATCCACATGTACTACTAGAAATGTCTCTTCTCTGAAGAAGACACAGGGGTCTATGTTTGACTGTTGGAATCCCAGTTGTGTTAGTGATTGGTTTGTGTATTCAAAAAATTTGAGCGGTGAACTGTTGAGGCCATAGCATGCTTTATTCAATTGCAGGTATGGTTCTGTCCAGCCACTTACTTCCTTAAAAATGTCATTATTTCTTATAACATAGTGTTCATCTGTGGGTGCATGGAGAAAGGCTGTTGATACATCTGCCATAGTGAAATGGTGACCTATAGTTTTAGCCAGTGCAAATAAAGTTTGGAGTGTTGATGGTAACGGCGTTGGCGAAGAGTTTTCAATTGTTTTCTGTCCTACTTTTGCTTTGTCAAATATTATCCATCTTGTTTTGGGTTGTGTTCCGTTTTTTAGTGTGCATGAAAAGTAATTGGTTATTAGTTTTGATGTTTTTGGAACGTGTGAGATAGGGGTAAATGCTTTCTGTGATATGAATCCATTTAGCTCCTTCAAAACCGATTCGCGAAAGTATTCACTGTTGTATGCTTCATCAATCGATTTTGGTTCTTTGATCAAGATTTCTGCTGGTGTTGTTGTTTCTGTGTCCTTATCTTCTTCAGTTATTGATACTGCTAGTTGACCCAATTGTATCAGTTTTGTCTTACTGGTTGTTGGTTGTGTACCTTGCAGTGCGTTTTGGACTTTTTGTTTCTTTATAGCTTCATCTTGGTTCATTCCCACAGGTGTTTTCCTTTTGTTCTGAGTTTTGTCGTCTATGAATGTTATGTGTTTTGCTTTTTTTGTTTCTATATTGTCATCTGGAATGACCGATGTTTTGTTGTATATGGTTCCTTCTGGTAGCTTAATCATGTGTTTTAATAGTAGTCCTGTTATGAATCCGGTTGGGTGTACATAATGAGGTGGTATACTTATAATATTGTTTCCTGTAATGATTTTCATGTATTTGCCATTGATTCCTAGGAAATTTCCATTGTATTTTATGCCTTTGTGTTTGTAGGTACAGTCTTCTCCTAACAGTGGCTTTATGGTTGTGTCTCTGTAGTTGTAAAATGCAAGATTTGGCACTTGCTTGGTTGCCCTGGCTATGTGGCAGTTGTTGTAGGTGTATGCAGCATAGTTGATGATGTATTGTGCTAAATATGCTCTCAATTTCTTTGGCAGATGGTGTGATACCTTTTCTATGAAGTGTTTTAGGGTTTGTACCCCTCTTTCGGCAGTGCCGTTTGAAAATTTAACACCTGTTGGAGCATATTCTTTAATCACATTAGTATCTTTGAATAGTTGTAGGTTTTCTGTGCCTTGATCGCAAGTTATTTTTATTGGAAGTTTGTCATGGTATTGTGACATTTTCATTATTGCATCTTCTACCATTGCACATATTGTTGCTTTATTTGTTGCTGTAACAGTATGGAAAAGTTTTGTTGCTTCTTCTATGATAACTACTGTGTATAACTTGTGATCATTTATATCTTCAAATATTGTGTGTGTGTATAACATATCAACGCTGTAGTAGATCCCTTTGGTTGTTGTGCTGGGAGCATGTTGTGGTATTTTTATAGAACGTCTATTTCTCATTGAGATACAAAATGGACATTTTTCAACTATAGATCTCTGTCTTTTGGTTAGTTTTTTGTCCAAGTAACTTGACAGGTCACTTACAGTTAGGTGGTTTGTTTTATAATGTAAAGTTAAAATTTCTCTTTCTGATTCTGTTGAAGCAATTTCATTGATTAGAATTCTTGATGATGAAGTTCTCGGTTGCATGATGCTGTTGTTTAGGATGGTGGTGGAAGTATCAAGATAGGTCATTGTTGCATATGCTGGTATATCCTTGGTACTGTAATATGGTAGCATTTCTATAGTCTCTTCCTTTTCTGTTGGTGTTAGATCCACAGTGTTATGTTTCATATGATATACACCATTAAAGGCTATTGCAATTATGTCTTCCTCTTCATAGTGAAAAGATTGTCTTGGTATTGCAACGGCATGTTTGTCATCAAAATAGATTCCATAATGTTCTGTTAGCTTGTTTAGTGATATTAGATCCGTTTCCTTCGAAAGACCATAGTAGGCTTGATATTGTTTCCCAAGTATTTTAATTGCGCAGGTTTCATCAAGTTTAGTTGTTGAGTCATCTGCAAGTTCTGCATATATTGGTTCAACCTTTTTCTTTGTGAGTTTTTTTCCTGATCGCTGTGATATGTGATGTTCTGCAGCTCCACTATCTAAAATCTTTGCTCTTTCATGTTATGTTTGTTGATCTGGATCAAGTATTAGGTTGGCTATTGATTTGGTTGCCGATTTAGTTTCATTTACATCAGCTGTTCTTGTTTTTGGTTTGTTAAATGGATTGTATCTATCAGAGTTCAATCGTGCTACAGGGTTGGATGATGTGTTTGTCCTTGAGTATGATGAAGGTGAAAATTTGGCACTGCTGCAAATTATATTTTGTTCCTGACCAAATGTAGCTGTAAGTAGTGGTTTTATCTGGTCAATTTTAATTATTGGTGTGATGGGGTCATTTAAGTCTTTTTCCAGTACAAGTGACATATTGACTATTGTTCTCATCATTTTTTCATCATTTACACCTGCATCTTTTGCCCATTTTGCCACCAAAAGTTGTATTTCGTAGAATTGGTGGTATTTTATCAATTTACATGATGATCTTATCATTTTTCTTATTTTATTTGCATCTTTTCCTGATACTGAATTGTATACATTTTTCATGACTTCTTCCAATGACTCAAGATCATCATTGTTTGATAGTACAATTTCTTCAGCGGTTTCAGTATATTCCTTCAGTAGTTTGCTTGCTGGCGCGTATCTTAATTCTCTGTTAGCTATTATTCTCGTGGCCATTTCCACTCCTGTGAAATTTGATGCTTGGATAGCTTTTATTGATTTGTTAAGAATATGGAAGCTGATTCCTGTCGTTTTCACCTTGAGATACTGCTCTAGGTTGAAGATATCAATCATTTTGGTCGTGATGTGTCTGCTCATTTCCAATATTTTGTGTTGCAGTTCAGTTATGTCTGGTATTTGGATGTATTTCCTTACTTCATGTATTAGTTTTCCAAGGGCGTCTTCATCTTTTGTAGATGTTTTAGATAATAAGATCAAGTCTATTTGTAGGCATAATGCACCTATTCTTGCTGGTTTATTGTTTGTTGTGATTCTTTCTAATATTGGAAATATTGTTTGAAGTCCATTTGTGTTATCAAAGCTAATACCTCCATTTGTTTTAGACCTTTTTTAAATTCTTTGAAAGAGCTTGAATCTAATAGAGTTATTGTTTCTACTTCAATACATGCTTGAGCTGATTCTCTTCCTTTTTGCTTAAGCTTAGGCACAATTGGTTGTCTTATTTGTGTTTGCGAGTAGTTTTTTGGTTGCATGCTTGGGCCCCACGCTGTTGTATTTTCTGTTTCGTTCTTTTCTGTGTAGGTCTGTAGGGCTTTAACATGTGCTCTGACGAGTTGCTTTGCTGGAGATAGTTCACTTTCTTCTGTCATATCTACATCTTCTTCATCTTCATTGGATTCCTCTCCATCCATATCACTGTCATATTTGTATTCTTCTTCATCTGTTTCATACGGATCATCCTCCATTGGTTGATAGTATTGCTGTTCAGTTGGATGAATTTCTGGTTTGTAATGAGTATTGATACTTTCTCTGTTCACTCTGCTTGTGTTAAATAGAGATGATCTCTTTAAGCTGATGTAATTGTTGTTTTGTTGTGTGTTCTGTATTTCATCTAGTCTGCTATTTATTTTCATCAGTAATTGGCTCATGTTGCTTGATTCTTGCTCATATCTGTCCATTCTTTCCATTATTTGTTCATTTTGATTTTGAATTTTGCTTTGAACAATGAGTTGTTGTTTTATTTTCTTACTAGGGCTTTCCAGATTCTTTTTAGTTTCTTCTGTGTTACCTAGCCTTTTTTGTTCTCCTGCAATGCTTATATTTGCTTGCACAGACGATATTTCCTGAGGTTCAGCGATAGTGGAAGGTTCATCCATGTTGTCAGAAGACATTGTTAGTTTGTGTGGGAGTAATGACTCTTAATCTGTTGACTATTGGGTAACTTAGTTATCTGATACTGTTATAAATAAGGTATCTAATAGTGACTGGTTGTGGTGACTTAAAAGTATAATGTTTCAAGTAGTCCCAAACTACGAGAAATGTTATAACAATAAAGGTGTTTTAAATATCAACAGTTATTATAAATAACTGTCTTTATTTATGTGTTTTTAATGAAGTGATATATATTAGAGGTGTGATCAATAGATCTAATTTATATAACTCTCTTAAGTGGTTTTTATTAATATTGTCTGAGACAATCTTAATAAGGTTTTGTGTGAAAGAATAATTTTTCATTCTTCGTTGTTTACACGAAGTGTGAAAAATTTTCCTCTCTTTTTTCCGAAATCGGAGAAAGTTTTGTAAGTAATTATGCCAATATGTTAACAAAAAATGTGTCAAACTTTTTGGGCCGTAGAATTATTAATTTTTATCACAACATTCCTCTAATTCCACGATTTCCTGCATTTATTTCAATGGTTTAAACACAACTATATCATTAAATTCATATGTATAACTACCAAGCTTGCATTGTTTGAATGGCCAGAGACACCCTTGAAAACAGTTGTGCAAAGAAAATAATTATCAATTACAAAATGAGTGATATTCCAACAAAACTTGCCCCAATCTTTGAACAGTTAGATAAAAACACTGAGTCTAACATTGCCAAATTAGCCAAAGCTATTTCTTACAAGGCTGTTTCTGCTGACGAAACTTTAAGACCAGAACTATTCAAGAAAGCTGACTACATTCAATCCCTTTTAGAAAAGTTGAACTGTACTGAAATTGAACAGTTTGCTTTGGGAGATGAAAAGCCAGGATTGCCTTTACCGCCAGTTATTTTGGCCAGATTGGGAACCTCACCAACAAAAAAGACAGTTGTTGTTTACGCCCACATGGATGTTCAACCAGCAGCTAAAGAAGATGGTTGGGATACTGAACCTTTTGAATTACACCACGATAAGGAAAGAGGATTGTTGATTGGTAGAGGATCTACTGATGACACTGGTCCACTTTTGGCATGGTTGAACATGTTGGAAGCCCACCAACAACTTGGATTGGATCTTCCAGTTAACTTGATCTTCTGTTTTGAATCTATGGAAGAGTCTGGATCAATTGGTTTGGAAAAGTTCATTGAAGAACAAGCACAAACATCTGGTTACTTCTACAAATACGCTTCCAAGATTGATGCTGTAGCTATTTCCGACAACTACTGGTTGGGAACTACCACTCCAGCATTAACCTACGGTTTGAGAGGATGCAACTACTATCAAATTAAAGTCAGCGGACCTAAGGCAGACTTGCACTCTGGTGTTTTTGGTGGTTGCATTGCTGAGCCAATGATTGATTTGGTTCAATTACTATCTTCATTAGTTTCTTCTCAAGGTGAAATTTTGGTTCCTGGAGTGAAAGAAATGGTTGCTCCAGTCACTGAAGATGAAAAGGAAATCTACAAGTCCATCAACTACTCTCTTGACGAATTCAACGAATCATCCAATTCAAACACCTGTTTGTTTGACAACAAGGAAGACATTTTGATGCACAGATGGAGAATGCCATCCTTGTCTGTTCACGGTATTGAAAATGCATTTTCTGGTCCAGGTGCCAAAACTGTCATTCCTGCCACCTGTACTGGTAAATTCTCCATCAGAACTGTTCCTCACATTGACTCAGCCAAGTTGGATGCTCTGGTTATTGATCATGTGAACAAGCAGTTTGCTAAATTGAACTCTCCAAACAAGATGGTCTGTGAATTGATTCACGACGGTGCTTACTGGTACAGTGATCCTTACAACGCTTCTTTCACTGCAGCTGCAAAGGCTACTGAATTGGTCTGGGGCATGAAACCTGATTTGACTAGAGAAGGTGGTTCTATTCCAATCACTTTGACTTTTGAGGAGCAACTGAAGTCATCAGTTGTTTTGATTCCTTGTGGAAAAGGAAACGATGGTGCCCACAGTATCAATGAAAAGATTGATTTGGACAACTACGTCAAAGGTGGAAAGCTTCTTGGCTCTTATCTGTACTATTTAGCTGAATCTGAGTAGATTTTGTACAGATGAATTGAATTATTTAGTTAACTTTAGACGCAAACTTTGTTTGGCATCATGCCACGTATATACTAAAATTAAGCAAGCACTTTGGCAAAACGTAAATTTTATTCCGGTTTTTATACAATGAGAGTTTTAGTTTGCAGTTTTTGATACTAAATGAAAGCAAATTGTTACTGTGAAGCCTGATTTAAACACTGAAATATACCAATTAAATTTGTGTGATTTATGATTTTTTTCAATTAATTGATAAAACCAAAACATGAAAAAACAAAATGGTCACATGACAAAATAAAAAAAAACAAAACAGTCACATGACACCAAGTCACATGACCTTGGGGCGATATTTTTTTGGTTTTATTTTTACGTGCTGTTTTCACGGATCAAAATCTGGTTTTGTAAAACAGTGTTTATATAAAAACACCTAATAACAGTAGTCTTAAACCAATAGAAAGGTGCATATTTTGCTAACAAGCGTATCTTAAAGAAAGTCTGTTTGCAATCGGAGTTAATCGACCACGTGCATTTAATTTCTAAAATGGCTGACGCGAAATTCAGTGCTGAAAGGGGGACAGGTGTTATTGGATTTGAAGAAAACGTTTTTGGAAGCAAAAGTGCTGTAAATAATAATCTTTTGAAAAACGCGGATGGATTTAACTTGAAAGTGTACCAAAATTTTCAGAACCTGATCCTGAAGCAGTCACTTGAGAAAGATTCTGAGGCTAAAATAGTCGCTAATGCAGGCTTTTCTAAAGATGAATCCCGAGATTTGGCGACCAAAACATTCAGCAATGATTCTGATGATGAAGTATTTGATTCTTGGCTGCCTTTCATAAAGGATTTTGTTGAAAATGACACATTTGCGGGAGTAATATCAAAGTTAGAAGAAGATTCTGCTAGTTTCATTGAAGAAAACGACATTTTAGCAACCAATCCAGTCTTTTTGAAACAAATTAATGCCTGTTTTGCACAGCTATATACTCTGCAGGGGGAAATAGACAGTCTAAATATGTCTGAGCATTTACTGGATTTGGAAACTACCTTGAATGGGGAAATCAATAATCTTATAAGGTTGAAGCAGTCCAATAGGTTGCTTTTCTTAAATGAGCACAAATTAAAAAAGTGTAACAATTATATCGACAGTTTATTGAAAATACTGGAGTTGTTTAACAAGTGCAATGATTTGATTGTCAACTCCAAGAATTTTATTGCTGCCTTGAACAATTTGAAAACTTTGGAGATATACTTGAATAAATTTGGCATTGACGCTAATAAGTTTGCCTTTTTGAAACTTTTTAAGGAGAGAATAGCAGATTTCAAAGAGACAATCAAAACAGAGATTTTTTTTCAACTGAAGGACTCTCTTTCGTTAAAATTAAGCGTTAAGTTTACTAGATTTGGGCAAATGTACTACTCGCTATATGCAGATTCATATTTGAAGAATTGGAAACACCATCTCAACAAAAATGCTGTATTTAAAAAGATCAACAATACTTGTGACGATCTTGATTTGAAATTTAACTCTGATATGGAAAGAATAATGAGAAACAATTTTGTTGATCACGAGACGAAAGAACTGGAAGCTGATTTGAGCAAGCTTGATGAATGGTATAACCTTGTGCCATTTTTTGATGCGATCCAGGTTTATAGGCTATTTGATGAGTACGACAACGATGGTGGATCTACAAATGAAACAGAACTAGATCAGCTTCTTCTAGAATGTCAAAAGATTTTCAAGTCTTTTAAAGCAGAAGTTGTTAAGCCACTATTAGTTGACGGAGAACCTAATGAAGAGAACAATTCTGCTTGTATTTTTGACAATATTGAATCGTTTAAAGAGTATGTTTTTAAACTAATTGGATTTTTTGTTTTTGAAAATTACATCAATAAAGAAACTGAAGATGTTTTCAAGGAATCCTTGCAAATTTCTGAATTCTGGAAACAGTTTATCAGTGTTTTTACCAAACAGCTGCAAAAATTCATTGAGCTTAACTTGCAAAACAGTAACTCTGATTTCTACAACCAAATCAATGACAGTTTAGCCATTTTGACAGTTTGCTTTAAGGAAAATAATGTTGATTATAGCTCCTTGTTGAAGTTGCAATACTACACTTTTTCCAAATATACTGAGAAGGAATTCAACAGTTTCGACGTTTCTTTCAAGAACTTGCTGAATGACGATGATTTTATGCCATTGAACTTGGATGAAAAGAAACTGTTCAGCAAAATTTTGAAGCTGTGCTGGTTTAAAAAAGAAGATATGCTAGAATTTAATGAGAGTAAAATGAACGTTTCAGATGAAGATTTTTTGGTTTGTTTGCCATTTTCACCGCTCTATCCAATGACTTGTTCGCTGTTGAGAAAAATTGAATCAAATATGACGAGATTCATTGATTATTATAACTTTGAAGATATAGCGATTGATTGTAAGAGACAGTTGATACATAGCATTGATAAAATCTTTTTAGATTCTATCATTATAAATTTTGAGCAGAAATTGAACAGTACAAGTAGAGAAGAACTGTCTCAAATCTACATCAACCTGGAGTACTTTCACATAGCAACTATGGAAATGTCCCTCAAATTGATAAAGTCTTTACGACTAAACAAAAATTTCAGATTGAAATCCTGTGAGAAGATGAATTATTTGAGGGATTCTATTGAAGATAAATTAATTAACCTAATTGATTCCAAGGTTCAAGATTTGATTGAAATGATAGAGATTGATTGGTCCAGCGCAACAGTCAGCAACGAGCCAAACCTGATTATATCCGATATTGCGCAGTTCTTAGAAATGATGTTTACCTCTACACTAATAAACTTGCCCGCACAGATCAGAACATTGCTTATTTTCAGAGAATTTGATATACTGACAAACAAGTTTTTGGATATTTTTGTTAACAGAACTCCGAAAACAATAACCCCACAGGCCGTTTTGAATTTTGAAATTGACATAAGATGTCTGGAATCGGTAGTTGACAAGCTGTTTAACGGCATGATATTTAAAGAAGATGATGATTCTTCAAGAGAATCTTTGAAGTCTACTTTTGATGAAATAAACCAGTATATCAGGCTGATTAAGACCGGCAATTTGGATGAAAACTTCAACAGCAATAGAATGAAAATATATCCGAGAATAAACCCTGAAGTTGCAGTGAAGCTGATGAATAAACTGTCAACATACCAGAACATGCTGAGAGAGCGGGAGCTGGAAAAAAAGAGACACGTGCTGCAGGGAAGTGAGGACGGATCAGAAAACAGATCTATTTATGCTACACAGAGCAGGAAACTTTTTGGCTTCAGCGGAGCTAAGGACAGCTCAGAAAGCATTCACGATGACTCAAAATCGTTGCTGTCAACCAAAACTAAGAAGAAGTTTGCCAAGGTGTTCCAGCGAAAGGGATTGTAGGGAGGGATATTTTGTATGGAAGAGTGTGATGGTGGATTGGGCGTGGCTGTTAAGTCCGAAAATTTGGCAACCACAGGGATGATGTGAGTGTGAAATACATGTATTTCCGTATACGGAGATATGCTTTGCTGTTTTGGTTTGAGAGCACTGTATTGCAGAGTATTCGGCCGTAGCAGATCGAACTTTGGTTACCATCATACTATATGCGAGAAATACATCAAGGAGCACTCGTTTATATAAACACAGGTTGTGTTGACTGGTTGTCTTTTTCTTAACTCCGATATCATAAGCTGACAGAAATAGAGGTAGGAGGCACGTGCCTTAATCTACCCGGACACCTTCACACCGCTACCTTAGGTAATCAA
>JAFNJT010000126.1:0-29473 GCA_019649525.1 Hanseniaspora lindneri
GTTGATTACCTAAGGTAGCGGTGTGAAGGTGTCCGGGTAGATTAAGGCACGTGCCTCCTACCTCTATTTCTGTCACCATGTGCTGAATCACGCTTATAAGCACATCTGTGCTCTATACAAAAGCCCCGTTTCAGACACGGAACTTTTGCCTTTTTGCAGCATTCTGATTGCTAATCCCGAGCCAAAAAAACACTTTATATCGCAAACTACCGCTCATTATTCAGCAGAACACGTTGTAAACTTTCCAGCTGTGCCTTAAAAATAGGTAAAATTTTTCACGTTAAAAGCCGACAACATGGTAGCGGGAAACAGCTGCCTGCCTTATCTCCGATTTCATTACCATGAATTCTGTATTTGCTGCTAAAATTAAAACAAGTTATTTGCGCTCCCAAAAGAAACATACACTTTCCGCCACAACAACCACACCAAATCACACCACAATTTGCTCATTTTTACAGCATACCAGTCAGGTGATCACAGCTACTCTCCGCCTTTTTTATTATTTACCCACTTTTCTTTTTCTTTCTTTCCCGCTACCCAAATGTCTGATGGATTGAGTGATTTTGCTGATCTGCTGGTTGACAAGATTCTTTTGTCCATAGCCGAACGGGAGATAACGGACACATATTTGTCCTTCCAGCAGTCTCCTGGAATCCTAAAATTTGTCCTTGAAAACATAGACAACAATGACGCATTCAACAGCCAAAATATTCCTCTCAGCAGCAACATAAATAGTGAGGACATGCAGTACCGAATACCCACCACATCGGAGTTTATGAGAAACCTGCTACCAGAAAAACTCGCCAAACAGGACGCCAAGGACGCTAAATCCGATCCCTCCTCAGAAACTTTCACCAGAGAAACATCCCTGGACATGATTCTGAGCCAGTCTAATACGCCAAATATTCAGACATCTAAATTGAGCAGTGCTAACAACGGAAAGAACCCAATGGGAAACGCACTGAATGGGAACGAACCAATATACGTTAAGTGCGATATCTGCAGCCGAGAAATAGTCGCAAATCGGTTTGCACAGCATCTTGAGAGGTGCCTGAATGGTAAGGCTCGGTAGAGTTTTAGTTCAGTTGTTTTGGCACGTGCGCTGTGTCGGAGATAGTTTTAGTTCAGTTGTTTGGCACGTGAGCTGTGTCGGAGATAGTTCGCTTTTGGAAAAATTTGGGGTTGGTTTGGCACGTGACCTGCGTCGGACTTACTCTTTTATTTGGATTTTTTTTTTTTAGATTTTTTTTATTTTCTTATCTCCTAAAAAATCAATCATCTTTTCCTTAAAACAACCCCAGATAACAAAAAACACATAAATCCCACTTAAATCAAAAACAAAAACTATATAAGGAGAACGTACACATCAACCACAGTGAATATTTTGTTGGAATTTTCATTTCAAAAAACATGGAGTCAGAATACGAGCAAGCACTGAACCAGATAAGCGCGGAGCACGGCTCTTATCTGTGTGCCATTGATGGCATGAATGCTTCGCTTGACAACCTGTTTAGCAGTACAAGAAACGCTTTAGAGTCGTTTAAAGAAAAGGAGTCTAAGCAGAGTCTGGTGGATGCCTATAAGCGGACTTACTTTGCAATGAAGGCTTTTGACGGCATTGATCCGTACAACTTCCAGCTCCAGGGCAAAGATAAGCAGCGGTTTGTGAATTTCAGTGTTTTAGATAAGATAAGCTTGTCTGAGGATCTGCAGGGTGGAAACTATGAGATTGACAAGAAGCAACTGAAAGATTTGATTGGCGAGCATCTTGAGAAGGTCGGAGTTCTGCAGCAAGGCACAGAAAACACACATTCCAGCAGAATAGATAACATGATTGATACGTTTACGCAGAGTGGTGACGTTTCAGAAATAGTGAGCTATTTGAGGACTAGAACAAACATCTACTTGAAAAAAAGCAAAACTGAGCGTGTGATGTTGATATTCTGCTTCAAATTCTACGGGATTGTAATCAGATTACTTGCCGCTAAAGATGACGGCGAAGAGTTTCATTCAGCAGGCTTCATCGGCGAATTGCGAGAGCTAGTGAATGAACTGCCCGTTATTTTGGATGCGAGAACCAAGGCTTTGAAGACAAATATCATATTTTTCATAAAGATTCTGCAACTTCCAGATGTTTTGGAGTGTGTGAGTCTTCTGGAGCAAATTGACAGAAGCGGCATACTGGCGCAGGATGTGGACCAGCTGACTGTGTTTTTAGAGCATCTGTATTACCAAATAACACCAAATGTCGCGAGAGAATCGTCACTAGAGTATTTTATCGAGGGAAGTCTTGTGGCTTTGGATCAGGTTCACACTCAAATGGAAGCTGACAGAAAGAAGGCTAAGAATACAGACAAGTCAGGACCCGACACAGATCTGGATTTCCAGCTTGGTCTGCTCAACGGAAACCAGTTTTCGATTCAGCTGGAGCTTCCATCCTATTTGTCCAATTTCCACGAGTCCCTGACCTGCCCGATAGACCACAGAGAACTGAATCTTATGGTAAATCCTGCGATCATACTGGGTTGTGGGCACATTTTTGGTCAGTCGACTGTAAAGAAGCTTCTTGACAACTTCATTCCTAGCCATGAGATCCCCTACTACGGGGAAAACACGATCACCTGTCCCTACTGCAACGTCAGAACATCACAGGAAAACACACGCTCTGTGCAGTATATTAACCTGCGGGAGCAGCTGTTTGAAAACTTTGTGGACTATTTTGAATGAAACAGGAGCAACAAAAACAATAAAGAATAAAGAATAAAAAACAACCATAATAAAGAAAGACTTACAAAAACAACAACAACAAAAACAAAGACTTACAAAAACAACAACAACAAAAACAAAGACTTACAAAAACAACAACAACAAAAAGAAAGACTTACAAAAACTATATATCCAGGTAATCTGCTGCCATCAGCAGTTCCAGCGACAGATCCTTAGGGTACTCAAAGTCTGGGATGTCAAGCGACACGGCGTTTTTATCCCCGCTGTTTCTTGCCAAGGACTCGTTTTCAAACTTGTACTCCAGATACCGCTTGACATGGTACAAGATGTTGTTGCTGAACCCATCAAGTTTCACTTCGTATATGTCCTGACCGTCCGCTGTCGTTTCTGTGCTGTCAAGATTTTCAATGAACTTGACCAAAGTGGTTGATAGTGTCGCTAATCTGTACGGAATTTCAATGTGATTTTTGACTGAATCGTGGCCTATCAGGTAAACCAGTGGCTCGTTTTGGTCGTCAGATTTGGTTTCTGTGGTGGATTTCATTGCCCAGTGTTTTTTGTTTTAAAAAAGGAATGTATTTATTAGAAATTCTGCTGGTGTAAAAAGTTGAAAGTTAATTAAATAACCTGATTATAGGAGCAATGTTAGTGTGGTGAAATAGTTGCAAGATTAGTATAGTAACCTGATTTTTGGAACAATGCTGCTGCTGTAAAAAGGTAAATGTTTATGTGCAGTGTCACGTTTAAAGAAAACTAGAATATAGAAAGGAGTGGGATTCAGTAGCAGCGCCTTGTGATTGGTGCTAATCGTTACAGTTTGACCATACTGAATTAATTTATATACAGTTTCATTATACTAAATTAAATATATTCAGTTTGGGGATTTCTGGGATAAAGTCACGTGTGAATTTTTTTTCTACAACTGAAAATTTCGTGGTAGCTAATCTCCGCAGCAGACCTTGGGTGAATTGCGTTGTAAGAACAGTTATATTCTATTTAAAAGCTTGGTTTCATGTATGTAAATTTAGTCATTTTGTATTTATGCAAGCATTCGGCAATAGCGGGATAAATACTTTACATCTCAAAGTATTACTTATTCATTGGCATGGGGAAAAAGCCGAGAACATGGTAGCGGTGAAACAGCTGTGTGTGTTATCTCCGATGTTATTACTGCTTGATAAATTACGTTTATGAGAACAGGTAGATTCTATATAAAGACTTGGTTTTTGGCACGCAATTCAGCCATTTTGTATTTCTGTACTTGCAAACTACCAGCTGAAGAACCTTTTTTAAATCTCAAACTATCGCTTATTCATTGGCATGGAGCATAATTTTGCAAGCTGAAAATTGACAACATGGTAGCGGTAAACAGCTTCTTTTTGTCTTATCTCCGATTCTGTTATTAATATCCTTCAGAATATTCACCCACAGAATAAACTCACTACAACAAAACCAAAAACAACATCATTCAAAGCACCAACCTCAACATATTACTACCAACACGTGCCACTATCACTTTTAAATCACATGACCGGGAATTCAAAACACCTAAAATCGCTCCTAGGATGGGAAAGATTGGACACTGTGTACTACAGATCACGAATCCTCAACAAAAACAACTATAAAAAGATCAGATTTGACTATGATAACGAGCTGATCGGCAATGCTGATAGCGATGTTTTGAAAGCATTCTTTTTTGATTTTGTGGCTGAGTATTCGAAACAAAACAAAATAGTAACCATAAAGAGTATCAATGAGCCAGATACAACTGTTTATTCTATCAGTACCAACAATGTTCCAGAAGAGAGGGAAGAAAACGATTTGGTATCGCTTAAATGGGACAGAAATGACAGTTCTGGCATTATTTTGGTGATTGCTTTTCAATATAATGTCAAAGTTGTTGAGTTTGGCGATGTGATAAGCGAGTTTGATATTGATTTTGTTAATGAGGATGATTCTATGGATACTATATGGTCGGTGAAGGAGAACAACATAATTTTATCCAAAAGAGGCCAAAATTTTTATAAATTAAACTTGCAGAAGAGAAGTATTGATATTTTCTACAAAAATGACAAAAAAAACGGTTTCTGTATATTTGATGTGAACAACTGGATTGTGAAAGACGAGAACAGTATAATATTATTCAGTAATAAGGATATTTTGCAGGTTCAAAATGGCAGGAAGCTTGAGACACTGCGGGAAAATTGTCAGTTTGATTTTGGTGCTTTTTCTTTCTCACACAACTTTTTGTCACTGTTTAATTCAAAATTGCAAAAGTTATTTATTCTATCTGCTAACTCCCTGAACAAAACTTTGGTAGAATTGAATCTGAAATCTAAGCCAAAGTTTTTAAAATGGGTTGGCAATGATTGTGTGGCTGTTGCTGATTCGCTGGATAATGAGGTACATTTATACGGGCCAAAAGGCAACTATATCACGTTTTGGTTTGGGTATGGTAACTCTGTAGAGTATATGGAAACATGTATGGACGGTATAAAAATATTCACCAGCCAGAATGAGTGTTATTTGATAAGCAAAGTTGAAAAAGAAACGAAAAACATATTCCAGATGGGCTCAATAGAGCAGTCGTCTATTTTAAATGATTGCTTTGAGATGTATCAGAACGGTGAAATATCCAAAGTTTTGAAAATACTAGACAGCATAGATCTTAATCTCGGAGTATCTGAAATTATATCAGCTTCTTTGCAAGAATTTGATCCTGCAGTGCAAAAAAGACTGCTCAGTTGTGCAACCTGGGGCAAGAGTTTTATGCTGATTGAAAGTGTGAAAAATCAAGAGCCATCTGTGGTGAAGAAACTCAATGAACAGCTCCAAAACGCTTGCCAGAGATTGCGAATATTAAATAATATAAGCAGCTTTACAAATTTCAGAATTACCAATAAGGAGCTAGACTGTTTTGGGACAGAAAACATTATCAAGTATTTGGTCAATAGACCAGACTGTTTCAACAATGTGCACGAAAACGGTAGTAAACCTATTCTAACAGAATGTTTGAAGCTTTCTTTGTATCTGAAAGACTTTTCTTTGGTCATATCGGTTATGAAAACTTTTTGCATCAGAAAGATTAAATTTAACGACGAAAAATCAGACAGTCAGTTGTTTGACGACATTATAAAGATATTTGATAACTTGAAGTTGAATAAAAAACTAAACTTTCCTTTTGCCAGTCTTTACAAAGTTTGCTTGCAGGAAAACAGACTTGAGTTAGCCAAAAAGCTTATTTTACAAGATGCTATATTGAAAAGGCACATTATGCCTTTATTAGCACTCAGCACTGAAAGTTCTACAGAAGATAGATTGCACTTAAATGAGGTACTTATTGATACTCTGAACAAAGTCGGGGACCCAATTTTGCAGCTATTTGTATTATTTGAGTTCAAAAAGACATACAAATCCTCCCAACTGTCTAGATTTCTTATGTTGAACAACGAAAAGATTGATTTAAATTTGTTTTTCAAAACTTTGGAGAATACTGAGAACTCACTTGAACAGTTTGGACTGTCTTATGACTATTATATTCAAATGGACGATGCACATGGTCTCTTAAACTTGATTTGGAACAAAAGCAATCAGGTTGATATTTCAAAATCGAATGCCTTGACTCAAGCCAGTGTTATTTATAAAAGAAATGCATCCAACCACACTGCCAGTGATCTAGTTTGTAGCCAGATTATTGACAGAGAATCAAAGCTGTTTGCTTACCAGAAGGATATTTTTGACAAACACAGAATTGATTGTATTGACAAGACTCTCAACGACACTCTTAAACTGCTGGTAACTTTAGGAAATAAAACAATTCTCAACCAGTTTGTCAAAGAGTTTCAAATCACTGACAAACAACTTTACCTGTGCGAATGCCTAGCTTCAATAACCAAGGAGAGTGTTGACATAGAAAAAATACTGGTTCTATCAAGCCAGAGAAAATTTTCCAGCAACATCCATCTTGTTTATTCCATGCTGATTGCTAACAAACATTTCCAGGAAGCTGGCAAGATTATATCACTTCCTAATAATGACTGGCCATTTGAAGATAAATTCAATAGATTTATTGAGTGCAAGCAGTACCAGAACGCGCTGGAGCTTGCCGAGTATCAGAAGGACCCTGAAGCCATTGCATACGTGTCAAACATGCTGGAATCAACTGCAGCACTGTGATGGTAATTTATATGTGCAATTGATTAAATGTTTTTAAACTCCGCTGTGTTTATCTCCGTCGCAGCAGAAACATTTGGTGAGAAGAAGTGCATGGAAGCGTCACGTGCATTGGTTTTGATTAGAACTGACGCGTCAATAAAAGCAATTTACGCGTCAGTTTAGCAGATGTCTGTGAACAGTTGACAGAGTTTTCATTTGGTTGTATTGGGAACGTACTTATTTCCAGCGAGACTGAGTTAGTTGCAGCCAGACTCCGCTAATCAATTGAATCCATAATCTGACTAGTTTAAATCATACTGCACGTGCGCTACTTTCAACCTTTTAGCAGCTAGCTACCTAGTTTGGTGAACCAAATGAAGTATAGTAGACCACAGCATCCACTAAATATGGTCCTTGTTGGTGGAAAATAGGTTGGTTTAAAGGGGGTGATAATGGTTCATTTACTTGGTTTAAGTCACGTGTTTTCAAGAATCGGTGATCCAAGTGGAATATTTAGTGAGTAATAAGTAGTAAGCGGTACATTACCTAATTTGGGAGTTTAAAGTTGCTCACGTAGTTCAAATAACGTGACTTCTTCCTTCAAATCTACCATTATTTGATATGCGAAATTGTTAATTTCTGAAATATTAAAATTGCTTTTTCAATTTTTAATTTTTTTTTTTTTTTAAACTCCATTTCCTATTCGGGAACAACTGGAAATATTTATTATTTAAAAAAAATAAAATAAAATTAAAACACAGCTGAAATAACTAATTATAGTCATAATAACTTCATCAAAAAGCCTCACAAACCGCGCCAGAGTGATTGAAATTCAGTACACCACACCATACACCATGTCCGATATTGATCCAAAAACTCTTTTTGTGAGAGGAATCCCTTTCAGTGTGAATGACGAAGAGTTTTCTAACTGGTTTTCGCAAATAGCACCAATCAGACATGCCATTATAGTCAAAGATGAAGAGCAAAATAGCAGAGGATTTGGGTTTGTCAACTTCATTGAAGACGATGATTGTAAGATGGCGATGGAAAAAGCAAGAAAAATGAAGCTAAAAGACCAAATACTAAGAGTTGATTTAGCAAAGAAAAGAGACAGAAAAAACAAAGAAGAAACTAGTAAAACTGGTTCCACAGAAAGTACCAAGGAAGCAGAAGAAGTTGTGGACGAAGACGGAAAGATTTTCAAGGGTAAACCAAAGCTGATTGTGCGTAACTTGCCGTGGAGCATCAGAGACGGAAAACAACTGGGTAAATATTTCCAAAGGTTTGGTACAGTTGATTCAGCCTATATTCCAAGAGGCAAAAACGGTAAAATGTCAGGGTTTGGTTTTGTTGTTATGAAGAAGATGATTTCCTGTAAGAATGCGATTGAAAACAGCGGTGATTTGCTGATTGACGGCAGAAAAGTGGCGGTTGATTTCGCAGTGGATAAAACTGAGTGGAATAATTATGAAAAGAAACAGTCAGAATTGCACAATAAAGAGGGCAGCAGCAGTAATAATAAAAGAAAGCTTGAATCAGTGGAAGCCAACGATGAGGAGGAAGGTGATGAGGAGAAGAATGAAGTTGATGCTGACGCTGAGGAAGAAAAAATCAATTTTGCTGAGCTTCCAAGGGAAAGAAAACCAAAGAACAGAATGGAGAACTACTCTGTGTTTGTCAGAAACGTTCCTTACGATGCAACCCAGGAGTCTCTTGAAGAACATTTCAGTAAATTTGGTTCTGTCAAGTACGCATTGCCTGTTATTGACAAGGAAACAGGAATGCCAAAGGGTACTGCATTTGTTTCTTTTGTTAACAAAGAAGCATATGATCAGTGCCTGAAGAATGCACCTGAAGCTAACACCACATCTCTGTTAATAAGTGATGATGTTAGACCGGAATATGTTTATGAAGGCAGAGTTCTGTCTATCACTGCAACTCTAGATAGAGAATCTGCAAGTAAAGCTTCTGAAAAGAGTGCTTTGAAAAGACAAGAGTTTTTGGGTAAAACTCCTGGTGAAAAAGACAGAAGAAATCTGTTCCTATTGAATGAAGGTAGAATAACAGAGAAGTCTAAACTAGCTGCTGTTTTAACTCAGCAAGATTTGGACATCAGAGATAAATCCTACAACTTAAGAGTTGAGCAACTGAAAACTAATCCATCATTGCATTTATCAATGACCAGATTAGCCATTAGAAACATTCCAAGATCAATGACTGAGAAGGCTTTGAAGCAGTTAGGAAGAAAAGCTGTTGTGGAGTTTGCTAAGGAAGTTAAAAACGAAAAAAGACATGCTCTCAGCAAAGAAGAATATGAAAGATCTACCAAGTATCAGTATAGAGGTTTAACCCCAGAAGAAATTGAACAAGCCAAAGCCAATGAGGCAAAGAAAACCAAGAAGACTGGTTTGGTTAAACAAGCTAAAATTATCATGGAAGTTAAGGGCTCAACTATCGGAAGAAGTAGAGGATACGGTTTCTTGGAATATAAAGATCACAAGTCCGCTTTGATGGGATTGAGATGGCTGAATGCCCACGAGGTTTCCAAAGAGGAAATTCTAGATTCCCTAACGAAAGATGAGGCTAAGAATGTTGTTCTCGACAAGTTTGAAGGAAGAAGATTGGTTGTTGAGTTTGCAATTGAGAATGCGAATGTTGTGAAGAAAAGACAGGAGGGAGTCGAAAGAGCTAGAGAATCTATTCATAAAAGACAGAAACTGGAGGAAGCCAAAAAGGTTGAGGAAGCTAAGCAGCAGGAGGAGCACGACAAGAAGCATAATAAAAGCGGCTTATCTGACGACACCAAGAGAATCATAGCGCAGAAAAGACGGTCCAGAAAGGGAAAGAAGTAGTTGTGAGAACATGAAATGTATATATTGTTCTAACTGAGTCCTTTGAAGGTAAATATTGAGTACTTTGTGAAGGTAAGTATTGAGTACTTTGTTATGTTAATTACGGAGTTAGGCGCAATGATAAGTATCGAGTGCTGAGTGATGTCGAGTATCACGTGGATTGTCATGACAATCACTGAGTGCAGTGCAGCAATCAGTATCTAGTGGATTGTGATCTTAAGTATCGGGTGAATTGTGAGAATTACACTTATATCCGATATCGGACATAAGTAATCCTCCTACTCATTCCACACATTGAACTCTAGAATACTCAACAATGTGTGAATTGTTCACCTATGCTGGGAACAACAAAGTATCTTAAATCGAAGCTGTAATCTTCGCATTCTAGATATAAATAGAACTCTAATAGAAACTATCCACTTATATAAAAATAACTAAATAGTTTCCATCCTTGTTCTCCTAATCTTCATATTAAAGATTATCACAAATTGCAATGCCTAGGGTCACGTGAATTGTCATGTCAATTGTCGAGTGAATTGTCATGTCAATCACCAATTACCTTCCAATTGTAACTATCACGTGAATTGTCATGTCAATTATTGTGAGAATTTTATTGTAGGAGTTAAGGAGAGAAGGAACAGGGAAGGAGTTAGTATAACTTGTGTCTATATAAACGAGTGGTCTTTTATGTATTTCTGTCATATAATACGATGGAGACAAAAGTTCGATCTGTTATGGTCAAATATTTATACTCAGAACTAAAGAGATAAAGTTTTTCACTTGATTCAGATATTCTGGTGTATAGTGTTCGTAAAGTAGAAGAGGAGTGCATATGTCCGTATACGGAAATGTGTGCATTTCCCACAGGATTGCAATGCCAGTATCACGTGAAGTGTCATGTCAATTATCGAGTGGATTGCAGTACAAGGGAGCAATTACATTGCAATAATAAGTATATGGTGCATCACAACAATAACTATTGAGTTAATTACAACAATAATTATCAAGTACAATGCAATAATAAGTACCGAATACAGTGCAATGCTAATTATTAAGTGATCGCAACAATAATTACTGAGTTAATTGCAACATTTACTGATTTAATTGCATTCACACCTGCTGAGTTAATTGCATTAATTATTGAGTTAATTACAACAATTACAGATTTAATTACATTCACAATTACTGACTTAACTACAACACCAACTACTTAATTAACTACAACAACAATCACACCTTAGGCTTCTTGGCCAGCGGCTCCATGTCGATTGCAGCACTCCCGCTACCCAAACCGCTGGGATCCTGGTTGTTGCTGTTAGCGCGGTAAGCCTGCTGAAGATTGATGTTGCTTTGCAGCTGCTGTTTAAGCTGTCGTTCCTTCTGGTAGCAGAATTTGATGATGCTGAGCTCCTTCATTTGCTGGGAAGTGAACTGAGATCTCAGCGGCTGCAACTTTTCCATCCTCTTCATCAATTCTGGGTTGGATTCTGTAGTGTTATATGGAATCTTGAACATCGTGAGTAGTCTATAAAGAGATCCTCGCAGAATATTGGACAACTTTTGGAACTGCTCAGCGACTGGCAGATTCTCATTGAAATCCAACGCAGCTGCAATCTCCGACACTTGTTTCTGTTTACTTAGATTCTGCTGCGTCAATATCTTTTTTCTCGTTTCTTCAGCGACTCTCAATCGAATAAGCTTCAAATGATGCTGTATTGTTTCCTGTGACTCTCCTCTGGCAACCAATTTTTTCTCAGCAGCCTTAATTAAATCGTTTTCAGCCTTCAAATACAGCTTCTTTTGCTGCTCTGTCAACAGATTTAGATTGTTTTCAACCTGAGAGGGATGACCCATTTCATTGATCTTTTGCTGAATCATTCCTGGATTCACATTCGCAACATTCTCAGCACGATCATTCTGCTGTACATTTTGGGCCTGCTGCTGAGTAGGCTTTCTTTGCTTTGGATCCACTATTCCCACAATGTCGTTGTCATTAACATGTATCTTTCTTGGCGGATATTTATAGTTCAAGCCTTCAAAGATATTCAAGCTGGGGAAAGGTTGAGTGTGGAAGTAAGGCAGCAATAAGGAGTTTTGAGCATCAACTCTTTTGGTAGGATCATAGGTCAATAGCTGTGTCAAAAGTTCCAATGCAGTTTTATCGTCACCTTTTGATGACATATACCAGCTAGAAAGACTATTTTTATAATGTGGGAAGCGTGCAAGATTAGCATACTCAGGATGGCTTTCCAAATTGGTCCATTCTTCTTTATTTGGTGTACCCAATATCTCCAATATTTTTTTGAATTGACTTGTTTGAAAGGGCACTGTTTTTTTATTGTCTATTTTAGCCTCTTCACCTTTAAATATTGGCCGCAAACTAATTAGTTCTGCAAATATACAGCCAACTGCCCAAAGATCAATGGCTGGAGTGTAGTGACGGACTCCTAGTAGTAATTCTGGCGCTCTGTACCATATCGTCACCACAACCTTGTCACCAGTATACAAGGATTGAATCAGGTTGTTGAATTTTCTAGCTAAACCTAAATCACCAATTTTAACACAACCATCATATGTTACCATGATATTTGCTGGTTTCAAGTCTCTGTGCATGATCCAGTTTTGATGCAAATAGGAAAGACCATCCAGTATCTGCCACATGATCGACTTGAGCATCTTTTTGTTAATATACTTCTTTTCAGGATGTGAATGCGCATGTATAATTTGCAGAAGATCGTATTCAGCAAACTCAGAGACCATGTATACTGATTTGTTTTCTAAAAAGATGCCTACAAGTTTCGTCAAATGCTTATTATTGAGTTCTCTACAGAGAGCCATTTCTCTGCAGGCAGATTGTGATATTCCTATGTAGGATATAGCTTCAAAACCTTCCCTTTCAGTCTTAAATTTCTTGATAGCATAGAACTGTGGCGGCTTATGAGCCTTTGTTTTGATGTCTTCTTCATGCTGTTTTATCAGTTTGGTTTGTGTTTCGAGTATGTTGTTTTTAAACCAAGTAATCTCATCTTCTATTCTATCAAAGGTCTGGAATTGTTTTTCATCATTATGGTTTGTTTCTTGCTTGGTTAGAAAGTCAATTTCGCCTCTCTTTTCATTAATTAAATCGTTTATGGTTGTCACTTTATGCAGGGAGGTCTCATTTTCGCTGCTACCTGTTCCTGTTTCTGTCATTTTATAGTCTGTGTTTGTGGTTAAAATCATATTCTCATCTTCCTCAGAAACAAGAAGTCTCTTTTTGGAAACATGTTTATTATTGGGACTAGTTTTATCAGAGAAAATAAAAGTATTACTCCTCTGGTCACTGGTGCTAGTTGCCGCAGTGTCAAGAAGATCTATTGATTTGGAAGAGTCTTTGTTTATATTCATCTGTTCAGTACCTTTAGAAATACCAATATCAATACTGCTGTCCAGCTTAATCACATGGATCTTGTCTTCATGGTGCTCAGGCCTATTTGAAGCAAAATTGTCTGAGCTTTTCACAATTCTTTTCGCTTTGTAGACCTTACCGTATGTTCCAGCGGCAATGTAGCCCATGATTTCGTACTCATCCAAAACGGAAATTCTGTTGGCATCCTTGCGTTTTTTGTAGGGCTCAATGCTGATGACCTCGTTTAAAGATTTTCTGTTGACTGTTCCGTTCATATCTCGGTATATGTATGTATTTAGGTTGGGGATGGATATATCTAGGCTGGAATGGATATATTTAGGCTGGAATGGATATATTTAGGTTGGAATGGATATATTGAGCGATGATTGTGTTTGCCACAGTTCAAAACAGAAAACCAAAATAAATGTCCGATATACACGTGAGAGAATGTACAATTAACGCGTCAGGTAAAATGCGCTGCCAGGTTTCAATATTTCCGCTTTGGGTTTAATAAATATACCAGTTGCTGGTGTTTTTACTGGTTTTTGATTTGAATTTGGTTATTTTTTGGTTAGTGATTTATGAAGTAGGAACAAAAAAATATAAATGAAAAATGGCGCAGCCGTAAGTCCGAGAGTCACATGACCTGTAAAGCCGGTAGACCCAAAAGGGAAACTAAGTTGTAGGCTGTGGTTTGGAGTCATGGCAATGTCATGCTGGATATGTTATTATGTGCGACTATGTGCTGTTATATGCACAGCTTAACCTATGGTGCTAGTTTGTTTATCTGCGCTATCGTGTCAGTTTCCTTAATTCCGTTAAGTTTTCCGGTTGCTTAACTCCGCTATGTTGTTACTTTGGATAGTTACACTGTGGTGACGGGGTTTTTTGCTACGCTATGTTTCTAGGTTGTTTAGTTGCACTAAGGTGCTGGTTTGCTTAGCTGCACTATGCTGATACGCTGTTTTTTAGCAGGTGTATATAATTTTTGGTGGGGCCTATTTTGGCTGCTTCTTTAGGAAAGCTGTATTTGTTGTTAGCTGCGCTTACTGGGCTAGTCACATGGCATAGCTCTGTTCTAAAACAGGCACAGCAGCAGCGTTTCTGCAGTATACATAGAGTTTGAGATTGTGAGATTTAATGGTGCAGCACAAATGTTTGCGTCACATGACCCACGTGACCAAACAGGCTACATTTGCATCTGGATAAACAGGATTGCCGTTTTATGACAATCAAACTACAGCATGGAATGCACACTGGCAGTTATTTTTGTTACTTCGTACTGTGCACAGAGATTCCACCAGAAACATTGCAGCGGGAGGTACTATGGGTTGGAAGATGCAGAAATCAGCATCTATATTTCCTTTTCGGGAAACTCTGTTTATGAGTGATGGGAGATATGAATATTTTTATACCACTCGCGTGAGCAATTAAGAACTGCGTCTAGACCAATCAGATGACCCCGCACTCCTGCAGATTAGATTGCCTTTCAGTTCTGTTCTGCTGCGGCGGCACGAAAATATTCTTGCATGGGAAACAGTCAGACCACGTGACCTAAGCTTAACCCCGACAAACCATCACAGCCAACCAATCCTCAAGTGCGTTGACAACTCACTATCCAACAAATCATAATTCAGCAACCTAACATTCAGATCACACCCTTTTGAGAATCTTTTTGATGGAAGCGAACACGTGATTCTGTAAAAACTTTGCTAGCTGTGGAGTGAAGTAAATAGAAGCCATCATTCTAAACGGCGCTAAAACCTTCACAACTGTATACGAAGCAACCCCTGAAATAGTCAGTTTTCTCAGCCTTTCCAGTTCATCGCTGACATCATAGTCATCTGAGGGTTCGAATGTTCCATCGGATATTTCTTTGCCGCGTTTGCTGAAGTATTTTTCACTCATTCTGCTGAAAACCATGTAGAAATGGTTCAGCTTCTCTCTGCCCTTCTCCTCAATGTAAGTTTTAAAGTTGCTATCGGTGACATCATTTCTATCATGGTCATCATTTCTATCAGTAGTATCTTTTTCCAAGGGTCTATTTTGAGAGCTAGAATTTTCGCCAGCAGCAAAATCATCTTTAAGTGAATATTGTGCTAAAAGTTTTTCGTAGTAAGTATCAATTTTGTCCCAGTTTTCATAGGCCAAGTACCAAAGTAAGAACAGAGGAACAACAGCGGTAAGTTCATGCAGGATGAAAAAAGTTCCCAAAATAGTTGTTGTGCTGGATTGCAGGAGGTCAGCAAAAAAGTGGTTGTATTTTGGGTTGTTGTACATCTTGGTGATGGTTTTTGATTTGAGTATTATTTTCAGCAGCTTTTCATTTTTCACATTGTCTGTTTTGGGAATACCATCAATATTGGTTCTGCCACCGGTGTAATTTCGGTAAGAAAACAGGGGTCTTTGTAAAAAAAGCAATTTATTTCTGCTGCCGTGCCTTGACAGAACGTTTTTGGCTACTGAGAACTGCAGCTGGAACATAGTTTTGGTGCTATTTTAGGAATTAAGTTATAAGTTAGAATGTTTCAAAAAAAGAAATAATACCACCACAAAATAGGCAAATAAATAACAGTATGGTATTTTGAAAGCAGATTTGCTTAGCAAATTTTAAGAACAAAAAGGTAGATGTACCGGTATAAAACCACAGTCTTTGGTGCTGAGTGCATCGCTTATTTGTTTATTCTGCAACTGTTATGGCACTATTGTTGGTGATTATTATTTCCGATGGACTTGTTCTTATATCCGATGCGCTCGTATAGAAAAGCTGTGGAAATGAAAAAATCACATTTTGTCACGTGCAATTTTTTTTTTTTGTTTTTGTTTTATTTTTTTTTTTAGATTTTTGTTTTAAAGCCGAGACTGCCGCTAATCGCCGGCAGGCCTGATAACAACAGAACCCTTGCACCTGAAACACGCAGATAAAAAGTTAGCGAGGTTTGTGTGGAGAAGTTTTGTTTCAGAAGACGAGTGAAAAAACGCGACCCAAATTACCGATAACAGGCGTGCAAAAATCCGATAACCGGCATGCAAAAATTACTGCAGCCAAAATAAGCGAAAAACATTTCGCGAAAGCTGAAATTTGTTCAGTATAAATAAAGGAAAGCAACAGGTTAGCAAATTTTGATCTGATCTTGCAACAGTGGTATTTGTGCTTATTTTGGTACATCTTTTCTTTTACTTGTAACATCTTATTCTTAATATCTTGCACAGTGTTCTGCAGGTTGGCTTTGGTAATTTTCAGTATAATAGTATGAAATCAGTTCAATCATAAACCATTCATTAATCATATAGTATCAGCTTAAAAAATATAGTATCAGCTTAAAAAATATACTATCAGTTTAATAATATACTATCAGTTTAAATATATATCATTGCTTAAACATATAGTATCAACTTAACCATATAATATCAGTTTCAACATATACCAAGTCAAATAACAACACAGCAATGGTACTGCTGACAGTATTTTACTTCTCAATTGGGCTCCTTTTTTATTGCTATACCATCCATCCGCTGTTTATAAACGAGCTAAACAAGCAGAACATTCCAGGGCCCTTTATGTACAAGTTCAGCAAGTTTTTCATCTACAACAAGATGAGAAAGGAGCAGGGAATGCTGCATATCCACAAGTTGCATGCAAAATACGGACCCGTGGTGCAGATAAGTCCCAATGAAGTATCCATCACTGAGCTTGCTGTAGTGAAAAAGATATACTTGAATGACAACTACCCAAAAGAGTTTTCCCATTTAAAAAGCAATTCCAGCCAAGTAATTAAAGTGGAAAAGGGTTTCTATTCCCAGTTTGGAAACTTTTCAAACAGAAACCTGTTTTCTACAGGTGACACCAAAGAACATATCAATAAGAGAAAACCCTTGCAGAAAATTTACTCCAAAACTTTTGTTCTGCAGCATTCAGATTTTTTAAGCACCAAAATCAACAGTCTTGTTTCGTATTTGGTGGCATCTAAAGGTAAAGATGTCGATGTCTATGCACTTTTTGGGGCTCTGGCCATGGATGTTGTGACGGGATTTGAGTTTGGTTTTGACCACTCCTCTGATTTTCTGTCCACAATGAGTTTTCAAGATAAACATGAAACACAAGATAAACATGAAACAAAAGATAAACATGAAACACAAGAACCAAACCACGGTGTTTCAGTGTTTGACTCCTTCAGGGACTCTTCTTCCCTGTGGTTTTGGGTCTGTATGACACCTCAACTATATGATTGGGTCGCTAAGGTTTCTGGAAAAGACAAAACAATGGTAGTTGGGAGAGACTGGATATGGAATAAAATCAACCAAGTTGCTGCCAGTTATGTTTCAGAAGATTTAAAGAGACAAGACAGCACAATGTCTGTTTTATATGACAGATACGATCGGGATTTGAAACGAATAGGAAGTGAATTAGCTGATCACACCATCGCTGGTGCTGACACAACGCAAACAACACTAACATACTTGATGTGGCACTTAGCCAGACCAGTCAATAAAGTATGGAAACAAAAACTGTTTGAAGAAATTCAATCAACTTTTCCATGTGATCAAAAAACTGGTCATATTATAATCAATGATTACAACAAACTAGACACCAATATGCCTGTTTTGAATGCAATCATAAAGGAAAACTTCCGTTTGCATGCTGCGATTCCAGGAAGTGAACGAAGATTTGTTCCAAATGGCGAGGGTTTAAAAATCAATGGTTACAAACTGCACCCTGGAACTGTAGTCTCAACACAACCTTATTCCCTGCACAGAAGCAGTGTTTTTGGTGACGATATAGATACATTCAAACCTGAAAGATGGCTTCCTTTTGATAATGAGAGTACCCAGGAATATAATGAGCGAATTAAGGAATTTGAAAGACACATGATGACATTTGGGCAGGGTAACAGAATGTGTCTAGGAATGCATCTCGCTGTAACTGAAATTAAAGCAGCCACTGCGAGTGTTTTTGGTAACGTTAACTTGAAGAATTACTCCATAAGTTCACGCTGGTGTAAAAATATTGAGGCTGATAATTGTCCAGTGCTGATGGGTTTTGGGGACAAACTTATTGATAAAAAGGCAGAAAGAAAACTTTACTTGGGACTGAGTGATGTTGAGAAGATGAGAATGGCAGACAGCTACACGACGCGTCCGCTTTTTGATGAGTGCTGGATGGCGATTTAATTGTATGTATGTGTTTGTTTGCAGTTGCCTGTTTTGGAGTTACTACATATATGTATGTATGTTTAATTTTATCTGTTTACGTTTGCGTGTTTTGGAAGTTGTATTTGTTTAATTTTCTTTGTTTACGTTTGCCTGTTTTGGAGTTACTACATATATGTATGCATGTTTAATTTTATCTGTTTACAGTTGCCTGTTTTGGAAGTTGTATATGTGTGTATGTATTTATTTACAGCTGCTTGTTTTGGAGCTATTAGTTGTGTTTGTTAAATTTTATTCATTTACAACTGTTTGTTTTAGAGCTGGTATATTTAGTTGTTTAATTTTATTAATTTACAACTGCTTGGATATGAGCTGTTATATGTGCGTATTTGATTGGCTTTTGGTTTACGGCTGCTTGTTTTTAAGTTAGTTTCTGTATTTGGTTTATTTTGGTTTAAACTAGAATCCTAGTTCTGCTGATTTTATTCTATTTTTAGCGCACTTCTTCCTAATTGTTGAGTTGAGTGGAAAGTGATGTTTTGAGTGGTGCGAGGTTTTGTCTTTTAATCTGACAGTAAATTGTTTTTAGCAGATATATTTCGTTTGTTAATATTAGAGTACAGCATTTTCAGTTGCTTCAGTGGCAGATTATACATGCTTGCTAGTATTTGCAAATTATGTGAGCCACTTTGTTTTGGTTATTTTGTTCCAGAGGTGATTGTTTGGAGGAATATCATGGTTATCTGTCGAATAGCAGACACGCTTTTACAACAATCTTTGCTAAACTGAGACAGGAAAGATGTTTATGTGTTCAGTGAGCAACAGATGATATCGTCAAGCCAAGCCTGAAAACACAACAAAGCAAGTACTAAGAAACCATGCTTTACCAGAGCAAGTATCAACAAAACAAGTATTAGCAAGATAAGTATTACCAAAGCAAATAGTACCAAAACAAGTATTACCAAGATAATAATTACCCAAAACAAGTATTACGAAAATAAGTATTACGAAAATAAGTATGACCAAAACATGCATTACCAAAACAATTATCAACAAAGCAAGCGTTAACAAAACACGTATTAGCAAGATAAGCATTAAGAAAACAAACATCACGTGCAGCCGATGTGCAGTTTCATGCAATCCAGGCACGACTGCAGTGACTGACAGCTATTTTATTCACGGCAACAACCATCAAACTTCAAGTGTTCGTTACACTCAAATGCTAGATAAATTTAATTAATTAACTACTCTCACTTTTGAACCAATCAAAACTTATTATATCTTTGTATTGCATTCATGACTCGCATTTACAACTATTCCTGGCGACTGCACTCAGGATCTTTTACAATACACGTGACTTTTCAAATATTGTTTTAGAACCAAACACCACACACGCCAGTAAAACTATGCGGCTCTGAATTTCACAAACAACACTTTTTTGGCAAGATTATTGTAATATAAACATTTAAATATCATATATTTTTGAGCTCCTCCAAACGCAGTTTCCTTATTAGGATGTTCTGTCAAACACCTTGTTAGCCTATTTTGGGTTAAAATATGATGTACTTTAAAAATAAAATTAAAATTTAAAAAAAACAAAAAAAAAGTGTCGGATATAACGAGCATCCAAATTTCAAAAATCAAAAAATCAATTTTCAGATCTGAAAATAGCTTTTGACTAATTGATTAGAACACAAATAGTGCAGAAACACCACATAAAAGTAACCAAAATCAGCACTGACTGTGTATTTTTCGATTTTTTTGAATTGTTTTTATTGAAATTCTTGATGTTTTAAAGCCCAGAAAATGCCTGCAACCAAAGAAAACGGATTTGTAGAACAGCGAAATCGTGTCGGCAGACCTGCAACTAAAAATGTTAAGCAGGTGTTGGCGGTAAAAGATATTGGGGCTGCTGACCCACAAAGTGAAATTTTGAGTATTGGCATCAAATGTGTGACACCGGGTCTTCCCAAAAACGTGTTCGGCGCGGATATACAAACGAAACTTGAATCTGTTGTGAATGTGCAGAACGATATAATTAGAGCAAGAAACAAAAGATCTTTAGCGGATGTGAATGGTTGGGATGTAAACGACGAGAAAGAGAACCATGAGGGGGAAGAATATGATGACGAATATGAAGAAGATGAAGATCACGAGGAAGAAGATGCTCACGAGGAAGAAAATGTTCATGAAGATGTGGAGAACCACAGTGATGCTGAAAAGGGTAATGAACGTTCCAGCCGTGATTCAGGTGATTCTGGCGATGACAGTGCTTCTTCGTACGAAAACAATTTGCGTTATACATCATCCTTGAAAGGAAACAAAATAACGCAAACCAGATCAATCAAAAGATCAAATGTGCCGTCAGAACTGAGCTTTACAAAGGTTGGAGCTGCCCCTGAGCAAAAAGTAGCAGGTTCTGATGGTAATCCGGATAGTGAGAAACCCAAAGTGTCAATCAAGTACCTGGGGTACTCCCAGAAACCAAGTCCCGTGACTGAACAAAATCGGTATGGATTTCAGCAGTACGCTTCTATGCATCAGCAGCAGTTTATGTTCCACCAGCAACTGGCACTTCAGATGCAGCAGTATCAGACCATGCAAACGAGTCCGCAGGTGATGGGCCAATTTGCTGCTAGGAATCATCTGATGAATCCAGGTCTGATTAACCCAATTTTTTACTCTCAACAACAGAATGCTTTAAAACAACTCCATAACAAACACGTGGATATTAACCGAGGCCAGGTTTATTCACATGACAAAATTGGGGGCTTCAAAAACACGCTGGAGTACCCAGTTCCCAATGCTTCGAGGAACAACAGTGAATCAGGTGACCCCAATGCATTCAAGAAACACAGTGAATCAGTTGACACACATCCATCTGTTTCTGAGTCAGGTGACGCAAACCCACAGCACTTTCAGCTGCACGTTTCCGAGACTGGAAGCTTGCATTTTGGTGGAATAATCAAGATAAACAGTGACAGTTTCCAGTTTGAGTTTGACACTCCCAAAAGCCAAATCGCAGGAAGAACACCAGGTGAAGTGAGTTTGCTGCTGAAACAGAAATTCTTGAAGGTTTGTGAGAAGACATGGGACGAAACTTTTTGGCTTGACCAAAAAAGAAAGATATACTCGTCAATTTCACCCACAAATTTGGCTGGTACAGCGGATCTGAGGGAGAATTATGATGATAATCACAGCAATGAAATGAGCCCATCCAGTGGTAACGAAAACGATAAGCAAACAACAATCAGCGATACCGGCGAGGAAGAATAGCTCTAACCCAAAGATCAGGTTGTAAATTTGCAGCGAAAGCACGCAGCGGAGATAAAGTAGGTCCCCTGTGAACCGTTGGTTTTATTGATGTATAACAGTAGGTTTTTATTTTCTTTTTTATTAAAATTCAGTTTACGTAATGATTAAAACATTTGAAAAAAAAAAATATATATATATGGGAGTCACGTGAGCGGCACATGACCAATTTTTTATTTTTTTTTTTTTTTTTTTTGGTTTTTTAAGTTTGAAGAATTATTCAGTTAGGCCGATCAAAGAACACTGTTCGGTGGAACATTATGGATCATTTAAAGTTAAAAACATCAGCAAAACCTGTTTCACTGTAATAAATCTGAACAGAATCTTGTCTGTTTAATTTGAAATTACACTGGTTTTATCGTCGGATTTATCAATTTTGGTCTGGGTTTGAAGCTTTTCCAATGTTTCATCTTGTGCAGTCCATCTACAAAAAGATCAAGGAGAAGCCTGAGTACTCTGTTTTGATCTTGGGAGTCGAAAATTCAGGCAAAACTACGTTTTTGGAGCAGCTGAAGAAGAAATCTGGGCTTAATTACAAGAGTTTCAACAAGATTTTGCCGACAATGGGCCAGAACGTGGCCAATATTCCAATAATTGGAGACAATTTGGCTGATGAAAGCACCACCTTGGACAAAAGAAATAACGATTTGGTTCTCCGAGTTTGGGATCTTTCGGGGCAGCTGAAGCTGCGAAAATTGTGGACACGTTATTTTGATAACTGCCATGCCATCATATACATTCTTGACTCATCTGTGGATGAAAAAGACGGAAATATCAGCACAAAACTCGAAGAAGTGGTGGCTGTTTTCAAAAATGATCTTTTGGGGATGCTGAACAGTAATAATAAGAACATTCCGATACTGATTCTGGCGAACAAGCAGGACAAAAGCGATGTGGTGGACATTGTAGATTTGAAACTCGCGTTCAACAAAGAACTGCAGAGAACTGACAATGATTTTGACTCCCGAATTCTGCCTATCTCCGCTATCACAGGAGAAGGAATAGACTCCTGCGTCAACTGGCTGGTCATGAGACTGCGGAGAAACAGTGACGCCAGGCCGCCTGTGTATAAGTAGATTGGGGTGTGATTTTGGTGTATTCTTTTCTCTTTTCAGTTTTTCACAGGCTGGATTTATGGTCATGTGGTGGTTCGAGTGTGTAATTGAGTCCCAGACCACGTGTTCTGATCCATCTGACAGCAATCTTAACCATAATTTGTGAGCAAAACAGACCATTATATACAATCAGTAACTGCGTATTCTTGTTGTCCGATAAACCAGCCCCATGATCACATGACACTGCAGATTGTCCGATAAACCAACTGTACACGATCACATGACAGTGCAGGTTGAGTGGCATAGTATTTCCTGATATGGACGAGCAGCTATATTAAAAGGAGTTACCTGTTTAGGCAAAGACTCAACTATGGCATGCATGGCGTATGCTGAGATTTGCGGCTTATAAGGAGATGTTTTCGGGTGAAAGTTGTGTGTGTAATAACTGACATATAAGTTTTATATAGATGGTAACTATAGTGGCCCAATTTTGATCTAGATTGAATGCACGACAACAATCAGGAACTGCTCAGGTAGCCACTGAATGTGCAGAAACAAGGGTAAAACCAGTCAGTGTGTCTGGTGATTTCAGAAGTTACCTGCTGACACGTGATCAGCACCATGTGAGCTGCACGTGACAATTTTAAAATGGGGTCACGTTTACCTTCCATTTGGCCAGGTGAATTGTTTTCTAGGCGGTAAAAAGACAACCCATAGTGTGCGCACAGGACTGTATAAGCGGTCAGACAGCTCGATTCCCAACTTCAAGCTTTCGTTGTTTTGTTGCATCTTTTTCAGTTCATCTTACCTCATTTGACTTTCTTTTACCCTATTTTACAGCATTTTACTTTTTTTTCTCTACGTTACCTTATTTTACTTTTTTTCACTCTATGTTACCTCATTTTACTTTTTTTTTACTCTATGTTACCTCATTTTACTTTTTTTTACTCTACGTTACCTTATTTTGCTTTTTTTTTTACTTTACGTTACTTTAACTTACCTCAATTTACAATATTTCACTTTTTTTACCTTATTTAGCTTCCCTTACTTCAGGTTACGTCTTTTCACTGTTTACTCTTTTTTTTAAACTTATTTTGCTTTATGTTTACCTCTTTTCACTTTTTTTACCTCATTTTACATTACGTTACTTCGTTTTACCTAATTTACCTCTTTACCTTTGTAGTTACTACCTTAGGTACTCGCTCTACCCTAATTGTTTATCTCGCGCACGTGCCCAAACATTTTCTTAAATCCGACATACTTTTGCTCGCCTGTTTCATGCATTTGTCTCTTCTGCCCCCGCCATTTCAGTGATACGATACTATTTATTCTGCAGAAAAATGACACTATATAAGGAGATGACAGTTTATTTAAAACATATTGAAATAAAAAACTAAAAATAAAAAAACCAATAAAACATTCAGATCTTTAAAAAAAAAAAAAAACAACTGTAAAATAGACCAAATAAATGTCAGAAAACATTCCGTTGCTGAGTGCTTTGAGAAAACAAAGCAAAAAACATGGTCTTTCAAAGTCAGTGGTGAAAAGACTGCTGGTGTTTTTTGCGTTAACAGCAATTATTATAACTATAGCAGTTGAGTTTCTCATATTACCACCTAAAACAGTAACTGAGGCAAGAAAAAAGAACTTTATTTTCTTTGTTACTGATGGAACAGGCCCAAATTACATAACTTTAACAAGAAACTATAAGCAGTTTATCACAGGAGATTATGGGGCACAATTGTACTTGGACCAGCACTTATCAGGAACTTCCAGAACAAGATCAAATTCATCGTTAGTGACAGATTCTGCAGCAGGAGCGACTGCTTTTTCGTGCTTGTTAAAAACATATAACGGGGCAATTGGAGTAAACCCATTTCAGCAACCATGTGGGACACTGTTAGAGGCAGCAAAATTAGCCAACTATCTTACAGGACTAGTTGTTACCACCAGAATTACAGACGCCACGCCAGCGTCTTTTTCAGCTCATGTTGACTACAGATCGCAAGAAGACCAGATTGCTGAGCAGCAGCTTACAAATGGGATGGTTGATTTGATGATTGGGGGTGGTTTACAGCATTTTGTTTCCTCAGGAAGAAAAGATGAAAGAGATCTTGTTGAAGAACTTGCCAGTGGCTGGACAGTTGCCAATGATGCCGATTCCTTCTTTCAGTTCCACAAAAGAGACATTGCTTCTAACGAAAATGTGCTTCCATTTATGTCCCTCTTTGAAATGGGCGATGTTCCTTTCCAAATTGATAGAGATAACATGGATTATTCTGGGCCTACTTTGAAGCAGGAGGCTGAGCTAGCGTTGAAATTGCTTCATTCCTCTCCAGATAACGAAAATGGGTTCTTTATGTTGATTGAAGGCAGCAGAATTGACCATTGTGGCCACAACAATGATGCAGCATGCATTCCTAGAGAGTTGATGGCTTTTGACGAAACTTTTGAGTATGTGAGAAAGTTTGCAGACGAGCATCCTGACGAGGACTTTGTCTTGTTCAGCACTTCTGATCATGAGACTGGTGGTATGACTATTTCCAGACAGATTGATGCAAACTATCCTGACTATGTTTGGTTCCCAGAAGTGCTCTCAAAGGTGAAACACTCTGGCCAGTACATTGCAAAGGAATTGTTGTCACAGGGCTCTGTAGACCCTGAATTCATTGAAACTGTTGTGCTTCAGGATTGGTTGGGTCTAGAGGATTATTCAAGCGATGATGTGAAGAACATTGAAAGTTTGATTTCCAAAAAGAATGCTGGTGACTTGCAGGACTACATAAACAACTTGGTTTCTACCAGAGCAAGAATTGGATTCACAACGCACGGACACTCAGCCATCGATGTGAACACGTATTTGTACGCTAACAGCGAGTCGCTATTCAACTATGCTTCGTCCAAAGTGAGAGGAAACAGAGAGAACACTCATTTTGGCCACCTCGCTGTTGATTATTTGGGCTTGAACATGTCTCTTGCTGACGACTTTGCTTCCGGAATCAACCACGGACCTCTCCAGTTCACAGCCGAGGAGTTCGCTCATTTGGAAGTCGACGAGTACCACAAGGGGCTTTGATTTTTGGGATTTCAGGAGTAGGTTTTTGTTATACTGATTCAGAAAGGAGCAAGTCTGTTTGTGCCATTTGTTTTGCCGTCTTGCAGCTGGTAGTTAAGCACCTTGATAAATCACTTTGACGAGATTCTAATGTTGATTGGCGGTATTGTAGCATCTGGTGCTTCTCTTGCACCGGGTTCATTCCTAGTTTTGAGTTTGTTCCTCTCACTACAATTATTTGGTTAAAAAGTTACATTGAACAACCTGCTGCAATGATTTAATTAAAACTGTTACACTGGATAAATCTGCTACCCTGTTTTAACGATACTGTCACGTCTGCTGCAATGACTTAATTAAAACTTGTACATTGCACAAACTGCTATCCTGTTTCAGCAGTACTGCCACCTTCGCTCCACCTTCGCACCACCTTCTGCTTGCTTTATTTGATTTATTTCTGCGGACACTCTCCCTCAAATCGAATCTTATATGTAGCGTATATAGAAGGTCTACTCGTTTCTGTGGTAGACCAGGTAGTTAGGCAACCCGATGATGGAGTAGCCCAGTCTCTTAGCCATCTTGGCGAAACCTTCAGTTTCGATCAGGTTGTAGAACGGGAAGGTAGGGAACATTGCCCCGTCTCTGTGCACTTCAGCCTTAACCAAAGTACATCCACCACCAACACCATCAAGATCCATGGCTGCTGTAGGAGAGCCTGATGGATCATAGAAATAAACCATCAATGGTCTGTAGGTGGCTATTTCAGCATATCCCTCAACAATAATCTCATCTTCAGGCATCTTTTCGGCCATTTCTAATCCTATGGTGGATTCAGACCAGTTGTTGAAGTCGTATGGTCTGATATCGCTCTTCTGAGTTTCCCCATTGAACCATCTTTGATAAACATTTGCTGCAACAACAGGCTTATTGTGGTAAGTCATGTCCTGAATTAAAGTAGCTGGTGTTTCAACAATATCAGCATCTAACCACAAAACCCAGGAGGTGTATGGGCCAATTGTGGAAAACAATAATTGGTTTCTGGCCAGCGCCATTTTAGATCTTCTTTCCTTCTGGATCTTCAAGGAATGTCTTGCTTTCTCTGTCAAGGCATTAAATGAGTCTCCCTCCTGTTCCTGTCTTAGAATAGTTATCTTTTTGAATCTGCTTTCCTTTTTATCCGTCTGAACACTTTTGATTTCCTTTTCTAGCTTCTTCAACGTTTCATCTCCATTTTTGTTTCTTGGAATTATAAAACCAAGTTCTATCAGTTCTCTTGGATAGGTCAGCTGCAGAATGTTGTTCCAGTACTCGATGTGGAAAGTTTGCATTGGGGTCAAAATCAGCACGTTTTCTTTGTTCAAAACAGCATCTGCAGTGGAATGCAGCTCGTTTAGGTTGTAATGAGCAATATGAGACTGTGGGATCAAGTTTTCCTGCTTATTTTTGAAGAACAACCAGTTAGAAGTCTTTTTCTTGTATATGTATTTAGGCATCGAAAACTTTTTACTAAACGGGAAATAGAAACTGTTTTCGTCCTCATGGGCCCATTTGTGTTTGTTTATAGGCACCCCATCATTTACAGCTTCAGTGTGAAACAAACCAATGAAAAAGGAGCCAACTAAGAAGAATGTCAACACTGGCAGAACAATCTTCACAATAACTTGTCTAGGCGTGATTTTTGCCATCTTGGGAAAGTGAAATTAAAAAGGGAAAGACAAGAATTATAACCAGCAATTAAATGTTTAATGCCAGATTGATAAACACACCGGTTGTTATTTGGGTTCTTTCGCTTTTTCTTTGGTTATCTTGATTGCCACGTTTGTTTTGAGTTTTATTTTGATCAAAAAATTTTTTTTTCAAGAAGATATGCTGCGCAAATCGGAGATAAAAAATTGAAAAAAAATATTATATTTTTGGAGTCTGCGAGATTCTAGACTGTGAGCCACGTGATGTTTAAAAAATAGATTGTGAGTTCTGGTCACGTGATCCTAATAATATGTCACGTGATCTTCCAGAATTGCTGGGAAACTTGTCAACAAGCACATACAAGCAGCTGTGTGTCAGAGGTTTGGGACCTAGATTTTAAAGTTGCCAACTCAGACGTGCAGATTGAGGCGTTTGTAATATCAGGCGTCTGGGCGCGAAACGTGGGGTACAGTTCTTTTGGTAATTTTGCAGTAAACTTGTTTACATGGTAGCGGTAAAATTATAACATGGTAGCGGTAAAATTATAACATGGTAGCGGTAAATTTAATGATTTGCTGAACTGTTTGTAACCCCATAATGATGAGCAGTGTGCAAATCTGTACCGCAAAAACCACCAAAATAGGCACAATATCTACCAAAAGGACACTGCCTCAGTCGCAAATAACCAGTTGCTGTTGAAATCTTGTGCAAGCAAAAATATTCAGACCAGGCTGAGTGAGTCACGTGCCAAACTCCGGATATAAGATGCACAATATCACTGCTGCAAAACAAACAAACCTGTGCTGACAAAACAGCAGAATAAACTGTATGAATGATCTCAAATAATTTAAATCTTGTATATAATGCAGTTTCAAGTTAATCTTTGCAGCCAAACAATGCATGCATTTCTGCGGTCAATACTCTAGCCGCGGTTTGGTGCTTCTAGAACTGTTTTGGTTTTTAAAAGCAGCGCTTTTATTTTCCAGTTTACTTGCTCTGGTTTTATTGTCATCTCCAAGCAATAGTTGCAGCTGCTTCTTGTAGTTTAAAAGGTCATGTGACAGCGATATGTGGTTTTGGTGCTTGTGATTAGAATCCTCAAAGTACGCTGCCAACTTAAGCTTGTACTTGTCCAAAACAAGCTGCTTATCGTCTCCGAGATCTATATAGTTGTCCTCAATGTAGTCCTGTAGTTTGTTTGTGTATTTATAGACTATCTTCGATTTAGAGTTTGTAAGAACAGAAGGGTTCTGTTTCATCTGCTCTTTTTTCAGGGTCAGAATGTCCAAAACATTGCTCGTTGTTTCAGATCTGTTATTATGCAGGTTTGTTTCACCTGGTTTTCCCTTCTCATCATCGCTCTTCTCCATATCCGATTCATGAAGATATCTGTGTGTTTTCCGCTTATTACGCACATTTACACTGCTCTTTGTTATGTACCCAGAAGTTCCAGTTCCCTTAGCGGACTTAATGCCTAACTTGTTACCACTCATAGCTCTAAAAATGTAAACCAAAATTGGTTTTATTGAGTTACTGATAACTATAACTTGTTGTTATCTTTGATGTGATGGTAGTAGTTTTAGTTCTTGTTCCACAGGGCAGCGGAGTTAACAATTGTTGGCAGGAGAAAATTAAAAAAGAAAAAAGACAAATAAATCCTCAGGTCACGTGACCACCAAAAGATCAATGAACTTTTTATTATTTACCCAAGGCCTTCATGTTATGGTACTGGTTGGGTATTTAGTACAGCAAATCCGGTTTTGTTGCTGGTGATTATGTAACTGTACAATATATAAGAAAAAATTGCTATTTGTTCTATATTTTAAATAAATCTAGCCCAATTTGGGATAATTTAGAAACAGTAAACTCATCTCACAGCATAATCTTACGGCTAACATATTCTTTTCACAACACCCCTTAGTGCATATAATACTTATGTCGACACGTTGTTTAAAAAAAATATTGCTTTCAAGAAATTCCTAAGTGAATAAAAAAAGCCCTGTTTTTTGGTCGAAACAGAGTTGATTTTAAATTAAAAATCAGCTGTTTATTCAGGTTATGAATAAAGATGGTAAAAACTTCAGCTGATTTGTCA
>JAFNJT010000127.1:0-28899 GCA_019649525.1 Hanseniaspora lindneri
TCCAGTAGTGATCAAATCTACTTTTCGTCAAAACTGCTGAATTTGTAGAGCGACTACAAATTGCACTGTAACAAAAATTAGAAAAAAACGCATGTATTATATTTGTTAAAGAAATCTAGATCCAATAAATCCGATTAGTTAATTTTTTTTTTTTATTAAACCTTTAATTGAGTTGTTTGAAATACTATTATAGACCGAAAAAGTTCAGTCCTCTTTATGCTGCGTTTTTAAAAGAAGAATGGTTACAGCTTTATACTGATTCTCTTAGAAATACATACAGTTTTCATAGTTTAGTTTTCCATTTCCACTTCAAGCACGTGATATTAGTTTAATAATTCCTTAAAATCTCGAGGCATTTATTTTTTTTTTTCTTTCCCTCACAACTTTTTAAATGTATTTGATAGTATTATTACAGTTGTTAATGCAAAGGACAAAATAAAGCCCAGTTTCTAATTCAACTATGGATTTGAATGAATATGATCCTTTAAAAGGTATAAAATACACACTTCCTTCTGGAAAATCCTACTACACTAAGCTTAGACCATGTCATGGATCCAATACATGTGACCAAGATGTGAACTTAGATAGTATTGAGCATTACACCAATCCGTTTAACAATAATCATCATGTAAGACTTCAAGATGACGAGATTTTTGATTTAGAAAAACTTAAAGATTTTTTTTTAAAAGAAGGAAGGCTCACTAACGAACAAACAACACTCATTTTAAATAAAGTGAGTGCAATTTTTAAAAAGGAGGAAAATTTGTTAAAATTAAACAAGATGCCAATTAATGTGATTGGTGATATTCATGGTCAGTTTTATGATTTAATTAGATTATTTGATGTGAGTGGTGACATATTGGAAACCAACTACTTGTTTATGGGTGACTATGTAGATAGAGGGATTTATGCAGTGGAAACAATTTTATTTTTATATGTTTTGAAGGTTAATTATCCTGATCGAATATTTATGTTGAGAGGAAATCACGAGTGCAAGCATTTAACTACATATTTCACATTCAAAAGCGAAGTTTTACACAAATACCACAATAACAATTTTGGAACACCATCAACTAGCTACACATCTGTGGAAATATACAAGCATTTCTGCAAGTCCTTTAATTACCTTCCTTTGGCTGCGATATTAAACGAACAATATTTCTGTGTTCATGGTGGCATATCACCAGAGTTGGATTTACTTTCGGATGTAAATGAAAAGATTCCAAATAGATTTAAAGAAATTCCTAGCAGTGGACTAATGTGTGATTTACTTTGGAGTGATCCACTGGAAGCGTACGACACTTTTGAGGATGAAAATGATGAGCTTTTTGTTGACAATCACCAAAGGGGATGCTCTTACATGTATACTTTTAAAGCAGTTCAAAAATTCATAAAAAGAAATAATATTTTATGTGTAATACGAGCCCATGAAGCACAAGATGCAGGTTATAGAATGTATAGAAACACGACGTCATTAAACTTTCCAAGTCTTATAACCATATTTTCTGCTCCAAACTATTTGGATTCGTACAACAACAAAGGAGCGTTTTTAAAATTTGAGAACAACACAATGAATATCAGACAGTTTAACTGTGTTAAACATCCCTACAATCTTCCAAAGTTCATGGATGTTTTTACATGGTCTTTGCCATTTGTGGGCGAGAAAGTGAGTGAAATGCTGTTGAGTGTTTTAAATATTTGTTCAGAGGAAGAGTTGCAAAATGAAAACACTCCAGATGAAGAATATCTTATTAAAATTTCTAACAAAGGGGCTGTACCTGAATATAATCAAACTGTTGAGCCTGAAAAAGATAATAGCGAAGTATCAAAAATTAACTCCAAATCCCAGACTAGAAGCAGATTACGGAAAAAGATTTTGGCAATCTCCAAAATATCAAAAATGTATTCTATGCTAAGGGAAGAAAGTATGGGAATTGAAAAACTAAGGGAACTGAATGGTGGTATTTTACCGAAAGGCACGCTGTATGGTGATACTGAGGATTTGCAGAACTCAATAGACAAGTTTAAAAAATCTAAAGAATTGGATGCTATTAATGAAAGACTTCCGCCTGATTTGAAAGAAGAAAATGCATTGGAGAAGATGAAAGAACTGCATAACAGTGCTTCAGTTATTGGAAATCATGATGAAATTCAACATAACATTATATCCATGCTTTTGGATGATGAATAAAGGCTGATAAAATTTTATATATTAATTCGTGTGATTTTTTAGTGTGCTATTGGTCGTGGTAATTTTATAATTTGCCAGCTAAAAATGGGCTTAAAATTTGAACTATTTTTGTTACATCTGCGTACATTGCTAAGAAATTATATTGACAGCACTATACTATATTATTTATTTACTGAAAACTGAAACAAAGCTTTTTTACGTTAATATTTCAGTACCAATTCTTTTTGAGAATCTGAACAAGATAATTTTTAATTTACATACCACAGTTATAAATAAATTTTTTAGTGATGATTTTAATATTTTTAATTGCATTTAATCAATACTGAATTCTAACTGCTGTATTAAAAACAACTGTACATTTTTCTTGGCTATTCTAAATTTGGAAACAACTCGAAGATATAAAAATTTATTGGCATGAAAATGTGATTCATTTCGACAAGCTTACAAAGCAAAACAGCGTTTAAAAGGACTGTAGACTTGAAAATTTTATTATGCGAGTCATACTTTTTAGCTTCTACAAAATAAATTGATAAGCTATTTTGTTTAGCAGAACCACTTTTCAAAAAAAGTTTACTTTCAAAAGAAGTTTACTTTCAAAAGAAGTTTACTTTTAAATTTATTTTAGACCTGTACCTTCCTGGCATATAACATCTACTTGTATAACAATTATCCTTTATTCAAAAAATAAGTGAATTAGTAATATGGATATATATCTAAGAAATTCAATAACTATACAAATAATATAAAATTACATGATATCCTAATTGTGTAATCTTTTTTCGTAAGAGTGTAAGTTGTGAACACCACCTTCCAATTGAGCACTGGCAGTTCTGAATTCAAATCTAACATTACCATTGTCAGTGTTAACTCTTAAGGCTTCCAAAGAAGTGACACCGATATCTTGACAAGAATGTTGCAAACCAGAATATAGATATGGAACAAACTTGGTGATAGAACCCTTGTCAACAACGGCACCTGAAACACCTTGAGCGACCAAAACTTTGTCACCTTCAGAGAAGTATCTGGAGGTAGCAGCGTTACCCTTGACATCAGTCTTTTGCATAGCATCAATGGAACCCATACCTCTGTAAGTTTTTAATCTCTTACCATCTCTGAAGAAATATTCACCTGGTGATTCAGTAGTACCGGCTAACATACCACCCATCATAACAACAGAAGCACCTAAAGCTAAAGCCTTAGTAATATGACCAATGTTTTGAACACCACCATCAGCCATGGTTGGAACACCAAATTGGTTGGCAAATTGAGAAACGTTGTAGACAGCGGTACCTTGTGGTCTACCACAGGCCATAACTTCCTGGGTGATACAGATAGAACCGGAACCCATACCAATTCTTAAACCATCACAACCAGCTTCAATCAAAGAAGCAGCTTGTTCTCTAGTAACAACGTTACCAGCAATGACTTCCAAATCCTTGAAAGTAGCCTTAATCCATTGAATCATTTCTAATTGGAAAACAGAGTTACCTTGAGAAGAATCCAAAACAACGACATCCAAACCAGCTTCAACTAATTTAGTCAATCTTTCTCTGTCAGAAGGCAAAGTACCAATAGCAGCACCACACAACAATTGCTTGGTAGTAGCACTCTTAGAAGCTAATGGATAAGATTGGTTTTTCATTAAATCAGTTCTACTCAACATACAGACTAAGTTAAAGTCGTCGTCAACAATTGGCAACTTACCTTTCTTAGTTTTCTTCAAGATTTCATTACCTTCGGTTAAAGTAATACCCTTCTTGGCGTGAACTAATTCCTTGTCGTTGGTCATGATTTCTTCAACTAAAGTTTTGTCATCTTCAATAAATTGAACGTCTCTGGAAGTGACAATACCAACTAACTTTCCTGGGAATTGACCGTTGGCTGCATTTTAAGTTTAATTTTTTTCAGTGTTGATAAAAAAATAATTGTTAGTAAAATATGCTCATTTTATGTAATGGATACTATAGCAAGGTTTCAATTCTTTTGAAAAAGCTATCACTTTCATAATAAACTTGACCCTCTTTAATTCTTGAATAATTTTTTTTTAAAAAATAAAGCTTTTTTCCGTATCAGATAAGTTGTATATTTTATCTACAAGATCGTTTGATCATTAATTCAGTAGAACGAAAGTTATTAATATAGGTTAAACATCATATAAGTCAAAGCTTTTGTAATTTTTAAACAACAATTCAAAGAGTTAAAAAGAGGCAAATTGAAATGAAAGATTCCAAACTTTTTCAACTAAAAAAAAAACACTGCCAAATATCGTCCAATACCATGTTAAAAGAGATTATTCTCTTTTGCTTTTTCTCTACTCTCATTTTCTTTTACATACCAGTAACTGGGAAACCAGAGAAACCGTATTGTTCAGCCATAGCCTTAGCTTCAGCAACAGTTTGCTTTGGAGACAAAACAATTGGATCATTAATGAATCCGTTTTCAAATTTCTTGACCTTCTTGACCATAGCAGCCTGTTCTTCAGCGCTACAGTTGTGGTGAATAATACCAATACCACCTAATAAAGCCATGTAAATAGCCATATTAGCTTCAGTAACAGTGTCCATAGGAGAAGAAACAAATGGGGTATTCAATGTGATCTTCTTTGTCAACTTAGTCTTTAAAGAAACAACGCTTGATGGAAATTCAATCTTACCTGGTAAAACCAAGAAGTCATTGTAAGTTAATCCTCCTCTAATGTTGGAGTCCATTAATTGAGAAACACTCAATCCATCCTTGTCAGCGTATTGCTTTAAGAATTCTTTGGCTTTGGTAAAGTCTTTAATTTCACTCATTTCTATTATGATTTTTTTGGGGTTCTAGTATGGGATTACCAGGATTTAGTGTTCTTATTTTCCTAACTAAAAGGTATCTAAAAGTTCAAAATCATGTTTCTTCCAATTTCTCTAAATCTTGCTTTTTAACTTCTCTCTTGTGAAATCAAATTCAACACTTGTGTTTATATAACAGAAGCAATTTTTTTTGAAGAAGGTGAAAATTTCTTTAAACTTAAACGGAAACTGTCCCAAAACGGCAATTGCGATCACTTTTTTTTTACTCTTAAAAAAAAAAAAAAAAAAAAAAGAAACATCTTTTTTTCCCGCTAGTAATTTTTTAAAAATATATTTATTTTATTTTAGAAAACCGATAAGAACATATAAAACAGGCAATATTTACCGCTGTTTGCCGAGAAAGGTGGAAGAACCGTAAGCTTAAATAAAACTAGATATAATCTTGTTACATTTTAGCACTCATATATTTCTTATTTTGGTAACAAGTTACGAAAATGGGTAAAGTTTGGCGCAAAACATATACATCTAAATGGAACATTGGTGCTGGTGGGGGCATAGATTTGAAAGGCCCTGGCGGATGGGAAATTCATGCTGGAGGCGGCGGAGGAGTAAACTCCGGCGATGATGAGTAGAACAACAACATTCAAGGCGCTTATATATTTACTTCTGCGCTGTATTGCTTTGCTGTGAAGAAATAGGTGGCAGTGTATAGTCGTTCTTAAGTCCGAGTGATTCAATGGAAATGCAGCACGTGTCAGGGGCGTATTATATCCGAAAATACGGACGGGGAATGCCGATGCCAGCCAAGTTGTGTTTCGGAAGTTCCGTTAACAAACAACACAAGCATAACACTGCCTGAAAATCAATAAAACAGGCTTTTTTTTTCCCCGAATACTTGTAGCAGATCCTCCTGTTATTAAATGCCTTTATTTTCATGCGTCTCGGGGTTTATATGCGCTAATTAGGATTTAATTCAGAAAATCTTCAAGAACAAGGACGAAACTGAAAAAATGAGGCATTGCAGGATTGTATGATATGTTTAAAGAGTGCATAAAAACCATAAAAGTCCTGCAAAACTGGTTTTTGGGACACTTTGTGTGTTTTTATTGGCTCTGTTTGCAGTAGAACAGCTGGGCAAACCCACGTGATCTGTGCTGCGCAGATAAGTGGCATTGGTTCAGCTCATGAGTGTGTTTGCATTTCAAGCGTAAGAAAATAATCTTTTGCAGAATGAAAAACATGGGCTAGCCAGAGACATCTTTATGAATATGTTACTCTAACTGGTATATTGCTCTCACTGGTAGCATATATTAGTACATATTTTGTTGCGTTTGAAATAGGTGACTAGCTCACGTGATCATGGGGTTTTTTTAATCATCTGAAACGGGTAATGTGGTTGTAAACAAACGATTTTCAAATTTTAAAAAAAAAAAAAAAAATTAAAATAACGTTTAATTAAAAGTCATGAAGAACTCTCAATACAAGCGTTTCCTACAAGGACTACAGACCCCGTGATTACTATAGTGGATTGAAATTTTCCTATACTTTGCAAGGATTTATTATATCAAATCCATACACATAATTATTTTATATCTACACATATAATTATTTTTCATAAAATATTGAAACCAAATACCTGTGACGGGCTATAATAACATTCATGCAGGAAGACCATGAAGAAATAAAGCTTCCTGAGCTTCCTCCTCTAAGCTCTTTTTCTTTAAGATCGATCAACAAAAAAGGCATAAAAAACACAGAAATACATGCAATTCCTTCAAAAAATTTGAGTTTACCAAAAAAAGAAACACAAGATGAAAATTTAAGCTCACTTGTTTTGGATGAGCATATAGAAAGATTATCTGAGGAGGATGAGACTAGGTTACACAGCAGTAGAGTACTGAGAACAACAATAAAAGAAGTGCAAAAACATGAATTTAGTTCTTATACATTTACCAAAGATACTCCAAAAGAGGATATAATTCGAAGCCACGATTTCTTATTGGAGACCGAGAAATTGCAAGGAAAAGAAATAAAAAACCAAAAGTTACTATTAGAAAAAGAAGAGAAAGAGATATCCTCGAATAAGATTGTCGAAGAAAATGTTCACCAAAGGTTTATGATAGATGCAGAAAACACACTGTACAAACTGAATCTTTACAGCAATAATAACAGTTTTGCTGATTCAATCTCTTCAAAATTCAACAAACCACCAAGTGTCAAATCCTCTGTATCTGTATTCAATCCTAACAAGCAAAGTAGTTCAAGACCAGTCCCACCAAGTACTGAGGACATAAGTGGGAAAGACTATTTAACCAAAAGAAGACCAAACATGCAATTAACATCAAGAAAAAACCAGGAACAAGTATTATCTGGAGCTACAATTTTACCTCCTAGATCAGAATCTTCTGTTTCAATGTTAGAAAACAACTCTTTCTACAACAAAAATAAAGACAGAAATCCTGCTAGAATTAAAACATCTGACTTGCTGGAAGATTTACAGCTTTTTCACTACATCAAACCAAGCCCTATTGTTGGTGACAACCAATACAGAAGTTTGTCCGCAGGAAGTAACTTGTCATCAATATCAAGCCCTCTCAGTGGTGATCTGGATTATTTTACAAACAACAACAACAATTATAGTGAATTCATACAAAATAATAACTTTGAATCAAGGGTACCTTCGTTCAATACGCCAACATCAAACTCCAATTCTAATCACAACATAACTAATAATTACCAATTTCAGTCTCGAGTGCCGTCATCTTCTCACAGAAGCGACAATAGAAACACTAGTGTGAGTAGTTACAGCGGTAGCAAACCATTATTTCAAGTTCCAAGTGTTTCTATACCCACATATCCATTCAAAATTGATTTACTGACAGAAGATCAACTTCATGAGTGTAAAAACATATATTCAATAAACGAAATATACGAGTGGTTATTGAAAATATATTTTGAATGGTTTAGCAACTATGTGTTTGATAAAATGATCTTTTTTCAGATCATTCAGCTATTGATAGAATTCAACATTTCTAGCAAGTATACGGAAGATTTTATTAACAAAAATGTTGATCAAATTATTGAAAGTTTATTGAGACAGCGAGCAATCAGATTTGAAACAGGGCTTACTCCAGAGGTCATCGATAACGATGTGTCTGTGAGCAATATAAGCTTTGAAAAAGACGAATTGACAATAATTACACCGGGGCTGGAAATTTCCGGTGTGATAACGAATCTAACCAAATGCTTTTGCTGTGAAAGATTTGTTGTTGAAAGTCCCTACAAATGCTGTAGTTTTATTTGCAGCAAGTATAGATTGGAGCAAAGTATTTCTAAAACTAGCGAACCTGAACAAAAACTAAAAAGAAAACAAACCTACAACAACAATGCAACAATTGGTGTTTGGTCTGAATACTGGAATTTATCTGATGAAGAGTTGTCAAGAATACCTCCCTCAGAACTCAAAAAACAGAGTTTCATATTTGATCTCATAATTTTGGAGGAGAGATCGATCAATATGGCAAATGCAGCCACTCAAATTTATGGTAAAAAGTTCTACAAACAGCTTTTACCAAACAATTTGAACTTTGAAGATTGTGCCTTCCAAATTTTCAGCAGAATGTCCAATCTTCACCAAACTTACATTTTGGATCCCTTATATGATAAGCTTCAGACCGACGGTAAGTTTATAAAGTCAATAGGTGAGATTTATTTAAGGTGGGTAGACAAAGCTACAAAATTGTATCTTGAATATGCTGAATGCATGGGTGTTGTGACAGAAGTATTGAATTGGGAGAAAGCGCAACCAGTTTCTAAGTTTAGAGACTGGCTCAAAGAAGTTGAAGATACTCCTGAAATAAAAATGTCAAAGCTTTATCACGATGTCATTTTTCTTGGTGGGTTCTTTAAGTCTTTGCAGAACCTGCCAATAACATTAACTTCTATACTGAAATGCTCATCTGAAGACGAAGAGGATTATGAGTTTATTAAGATAGCATTGGAAGAAATTGTTGCCTTAAACACAGCTGTTGACAAACTTTTGGGTACGTCGATGGATAGGGCACATATATTAAGAATAAGTAAGCAGCTGATAATCAACAAAAACTTTAAGGCAAAGTTTGATTCCTTATACAGTATTCAGAGCAAAGAAATTGAAAGTGAAGTAGATGATGTTGCTGTGAACGACAAACTGGAGCTAAGATTAAATGAAAAGCAAAGAAAGCTGTTAAATGAGGGGGAGTTGATTAAAAAAAGAGATGTTCACTTACCATCTCAAATCAGCGGCCATACAAGATCTTATTTGTTTTTATTTGATAATGTTTTGCTGATAACAGAAAAGGTTGTTCAAAAAGGGCAGTTTATGTTTAAATTATCAGAGAGACCTATACCTATTGATTATTTAAATTTGGAGTCAAAAATTGGGGTGACTTCCTCGTGGGAGTTCAAGATTAGAAACATTGCTACAAATGATTCCTTCAGTTTTGTTGCCAGTTCTGCTGACAGTCTGCTTAAATGGACTGATTCAATATCTTTAATGTTACATAAATTCAGTAACAATAAAGAAGACCAGTTGATTTTTAAGTTAAAATGTGTCAATGATTCATTCACTTACAAAGATGGTGATTTCTCTACAAATTTATCTGTTCCTACAATAAACTCAGCTCTTGACCATGCATTGAAGCAAATTTATAATGGAAATACAAGAGACGAGGACAAAGATACAGAAAGTAGCTTACAGGAGTCGAAATCTTTTTTTGCAGATGTTTCTACGGTAATTTCTGTTGTGTTTGAAAATGTGAGATACACTTTGCTGGCAACAAATTTAGGTTTATATCTGAAGAACAACAAGAAAAAGAGCAAAAACAATAAACTGGGTGATTGGAAATTTGTTTGCAAAATTGGTGGAATACAGAAGATAGAACTTTGCCCAATGATCAATTTTCTGATTTTATTGGATTCCAGAGGTTATCTGTTCTATATTAGTTTGCAGAGCATAATATTGTCTTATTACAAATCAGGTCCATCATATGATGACGGCAGTGATACAAATGTTGTTGGAATTTTAATTGACGACAAGGTATCTAGCTTTACAATCGCTGAGGATTTGGAAAGCAGTCTACAACTATGCTACCAAAGAAAGGGAAAAATTATATGCAACATCCCAGAATATGATTTCTTCACCAATAGTATAAGAACCTTTAAGTTCCATAAAACTTATCACTTACCTTCATCGTCTTTGCTGACAAATGCAAACACTGCTGTTTCACTTCACTCCAGTGATGGAAATAGATACTTGGCATCCTGCTTTAAGGAGTCATTTATTGTAGCGAACTCTACAAATGGGTTTATTCTATACAATTCTAACTTCAACAATCATGGCATTCAACTGCCACGGTTTCCTGACGTTTTAATTGATCCTGTGGCTTCTGAAGAAAATCTTGACAAATTGCATTCATTGGAAAGACTTTCAAAAGAAAAGTCTCTGTTGAATAGAATTCAGGAGATTGTAAAACATAAAGTTACAGCTATCAGAAGTTTTATGCTCAATGCTTCTGGAAACATTGTATTGGTTTACAATAATACTGTTGTTTTGATGAGCAACAATGGACTTGTTGTGAATGGAATAAAGGACATACTGATGATTGACTTCAGTATCAAGAGCTGTGCAATGCACGGCGATTATTTGATCTTGTGTGGTGAAAATTTGGTCCAAGTTTATGATCTGAACCAGGAACTGTTGGTTGAGCGGTTTATGTTTGATTTGCAACCACTGCAGATCATAAAGGGCAAAAAGATGAAGCTGGTCTCCTCAGACCACAACAACAAAATGATGCTTCTCATGAGCCATCCGCTGATAGTGGGAAAACAGCTGGTCCTAGAGTTTATCAAAGTTTAGTAGAGTAATAAAATATATAAGAGGCTCAAAAGTAAATAAGGGTCTGCTGAAAATATACAGAACTCTGCTGAAAATAATTAAGAGTCTGTTAAAAATAATTAAGAGTCTGTTAAAAATAAGTAAGAGTCTGCTGAAAATAATTAAGAGTCTATTAAAAATAAGTAAGAGTCTGCTGAAAATACATGGCAAAATTAAAACCCAGTCTTTCTTCATCTCTACTTCCATTCAACATCGAAATCCAGGGTTTCACCGGCCTTGAATGGAATCACAGAGATATCGCCCTTGGTGATTTTGTCATCAATGGTGACCTTCTTCTGAACGATATAACACTTTTCTTCAGGCAAATCTTCTGGTTTTAGACCATAAAAGTTCAAACCATTGGATGAAACGAATTTTTTGAAATTGTCCCAGTCACCGTTGTTGTCGTGCCAAAATTGAGCCATGATCTGCAAAGTGTACTTAGAAACGTAGACCCCAGCAGCACAGCCTAGAAGCTTATTTTTGTTGCAGACAATATGTGGTGCAGAATCTGTACCCAAGAAAAATCTCGAATCTCCAGACAAAACAGCCTCCTTTAAAGCTGCCTGGTCATAGTGAGTTTTAGCGACGGGTTTACAGAAGTTTAGTGGTGAGCCAACAACATCATCAATCGTCAGAAATAGATGGTGGATGGTGATGGTGGCAGAAACATATGGTGAATTGATCTTCTTCACCATGTTGATTGCTGCCTCAGTGGTACAATGTTCTAAAACGATTTTCAAAGTTGGAAATTTCGCATGAACAACTTCCAAAACAGGCAAAAACTCAGGCTCAGCACTCATAACAGTGGTATTAGATCCCTTTTTGTAGGGAGTTTCTCCGTGAATATTCAGAACCAATCCATGTTCCTGCATTTTCTCAAGAACTGGGTAAAATGGAGTGAAATCTGTTGGATCAACACCCCCCTTAGAGTTAGTTGTCACTCCTGCTGGGTAAACCTTTATTCCATGTATCCAGTCCTTAGCTTCCTCCACTAGTTCTGGGGTAATGGTGTCGTTTAGATACAGTGACATCAAGAATTTTGTCTTTGGAGACAGCTTTTCCAGCTTGTCTTTGTAGCTTTTCACCTGCTCAACTGTTGTGATTGGTGGTTGCAGATTAGGCATTATGTAGGCTACATTAATACCTCCTTCTCTGACCGTTGGGGTAACCAGATCACACATCTCACCGTCTCTCAGGTGGACGTGCATGTCACATGTTGTGCCTACTTCAAATGGAAACATCTGCATACTATAAATAAACTGCTAAAGTAATGTGTTTTTGGTGAGGTTATTGATTGGTGATATTTGTGATAATTGTGATGATTATGGACTTTTATATGAATTTTTGTTTTTTTTCTTTTTTTTTTCTGACTTCTCAAAGTTTTTTTAAAAAATCACGTGACCAAACCAACTCTCTTTCGGATTTAAGCATACTTTTTTTTTTTTTTCCTGATTAATTCCGACAGCCGTCACATGTCCCAGCAGCTAGATTCAAAGCTCCTAACTGAATTAAGCATGGATTTTATTAGCATTAAAATATTCTCAAAAGAGTAACCAATCAAACTCTTGCAGATACCAGATTCGTGTCCTGCGCTTAGATCCGAAAATGGCAGCTAAAATCAATGAATTAAGGAGAATTCTGAAGCAAAAGTTTCCTATTCGGCGCCTGGAAGACCATCTGAAGTCTGCTCACTACAGCATCACTGTGAATGATTCAGATGAGCTGAACAAACTGCAACTTTTTTTAGCCAAAAAGAGTAACTACCAAAAAAAAGCAATATCCATAATATCCGACTGTCTTCAAAAGGATATTATCAGAATAGATGATGGTGATCTATATGAATCTTTTTCAGAATGGCTCACATTGGAGGAATCTTTATATTACACAAACAGTAAGTTCTCCTCGCAGCAGGATAATCAGGTGATCTATCAGCTGCAGAATGGAGACGAGATTGTTATTAACGAAGAAAGAGATTTATTAGCCAGCAAGGGAACCACTGGGTTTCGAACTTGGGAAGCAGCATTGTTTCTTTACTACTATCTGACAGCAATAAATCCAGGTCTCATTAATGAAAATGATGTTACTTCTGCGCTGGAGTTAGGCTGTGGAACAGGTTTTTTGGGCATATTTTTAGCTAAGATGATGAAAAACACGTGCTTTAAGCTAACTGATGGAAGTGATTTAGTGGTTGAAAAATGTGTTTCTAATGTTAGAGCTAATTCTTTAGATCATACTCACGTTCAGGTAGAGCAGCTTCTCTGGGGAGAGAACGAATTTGAAAATAGTAAGAATGCTTTTTATGACTTGATATTTGGTGCAGATGTCACTTTTGACAGCACCTACATTCCGGCGTTAGTGGATACAATAACTGCAAAACTTAAACCAAAGGGTACTTGCATAATATCAGCAACCATTAGAAATGAGGAAACGATTGCTACATTATACGATTGCGTTGAGAAACTCGGCCCTAAATGGAAGCTAGAGAAATGTTTCACTTTGCCCAGCAGTTTTTGTGTTGATGTTACTGATGAGAGTACAAAAAACCACAGGGATACTTTTATAAAAAAAGTTTGGTTCGAAGATCTTCTAGCTGATATTCATATCTATAAAATATCTCAGGCGAACTGATTTCTTGTTATATAAAGTCGAGTAAATAAATAGAGAAAATTTATTTCCATGCTGAACAAAATGAGCGAAACTACAGAGAAAGCTGCTGAAACGTCCACCGAAATAAAAGTAAATGAGAAGGATGTCGATTCCACTACTTCTGTGCTTACTAGAGAAGGCATGCTCAATATGCTAAGGGACAAGATCTGTCTTGACATCAAAAATGCGGTTTCCCGCTTTAACGAGGTTCAAAAAGAGCAGGAGTGTATGCTGAAAACACTTATGGAATGGAGTCAAAAGTTCCAAGTTTTTGAGGAGTTGTTTTCCAGTAAAATGACTCTCTATGATGAAAATATGGCAAAAATTGAAGATTTTAGAAAGGGGTATGATGATACAATAAACTCTTTAGATAAAACATACGTTACACAAGAGGCTTTGAAACTTCTTTTAAAAACAGAATTTGAAAAATATGAGCAGCTCTCAGAAGCCAAGATGTCTACTAAATTTTCTTCTGAGGCAACCGAAAAGATAAAACAAAGCGAAACTGCTTTATCAGAATCATTTGATAAAAAATTGAATGCGAAAGTAGAAGATTGGTCATCAAAAACCAAAGAACAAAACCTGGAAATTGCTGATATCAAAAAAGCAAATCTAGATAAGTATAAAAGCGTAAACAATCTGCTAGAACAACTAAAAAAGAATCTACCAGGCTTGGAGAAAAAGGTAACCGAGCTAGGTGGCTCGTTGCTGGGGTTTAAAACAGAGAGTAAAAAGGAACATCAGCAGTTTGCATCTCTTCAAAAGGAAATTGAAGAGTTGAAAAAGGAAGTTGCAACTCAGAGCCAAGAAATAAAGCAACAAGAAAGTAACCAAAAAGAAATGATGATGCAACTTAACAAAAGTCAGCATTTGGATGACGAAACAGCCCCACAACCGCAAACTGAAGAGCTGATAGAAGCAACCAATGAATGTAATCCAAACTACAAAGACTGTGGAACCGAATCTGCCAACAACAATGACAACTGTTATGCATGCGGTTCACCAGAAACAGAAGAAATTCAGCTGTCTGTCAAAGCTGCTCTAATAACTAGTGTTAATGATAGCAGTGAAGCAAAGAAGGATACGCAGTTACAAACTGAGCAGCAAAAAAGCACTCATTCTTCAATGCTGCCTGCTGAAAAGCAAGCTTCTTTAAACTCATCCACTGAAACAAATGTCGTTTCTGGTAGTGCTGCAGTAGCACTAGAAACAGAACCCCAAGGTTTGAATACCGGTGCAAAGAATGCGGCTCATTCTGGAAGAAACCGTTTTAAGCAGACAGAAAATTTGGATCTAGCGTCAAAAAATGGTGCTGCAGGTATTAATCCTGTACTGTGCCGGAGAAAACAAGCACTAAAAGATGCTCACAAACCATGCCAGCCAGAAGAAATAACCATTATGAACGTTCAATTTGACCAAACTGCTATAAACAACCAGGTTGTTGCACTACAAACCCAAACGAAACTAATGGATTTGAATGAGGATTTAAAATACACCGGCGACACAGCCGTTGCAAGCGATTTTGATGATTTTGAACTGCAGGAAAACAACACAGCTGTTGATCGAGGAAAGATAGAAGAAAAAGTAAAAAAAGAAGAGACAGGAAAGATAGAAGAAAAAGTAAAAAAAGAAGAGAGAGGAACGACAGAAGAAAGATGTGGAGGAAGAAATATTTCCTCAACATTAACAACAGGCGCTGTACTGCTATTGACACTCTCACTAATAGGCCACCAATTGTACACATACTATAGGCGCTTGTGATGTTTTTGCAAAACGTATATACTGGATTGTGAACAGTTAAAGAAAATTCCTTCAATTATATATCAGGACTTATAGAATTTTGAATAAATTTCCTTCAATAATAAATAATTGTTCTTTAGAGTTTGAAAGCATGTGTTTTGTTTTCTGATAAAATTTCCCAGGCACAGTAGTGCTTGCTATTAATAAAACATCTCATGATTAACTTCTGATCCAATGTTTTTTAAAAAAACATGAAACAATCTTAGAAAAGTTGACAGAACAGCAACAACAATTAGAACAACAATAACACGTCAAACCAATTCTAAAATTAACAGATCTTTACTACTATCGTGTGAACAAAAATGACGTATATGTAAATATTTCGCAGACCCCAATTCAAAAAAAAAAAAAAAAAATGGTTTGTTTCAGATAATTTAGGCGGGCTAATAAAAAATAATCATGTGAAACAAAACGCGTAAGCAGAGGTAAAAACAGCAAAGCAATTCCGAAAAACCATTTGTTAAAAATAAAAAAAAACCCTTTAAAAAACGTTCCTACGCATGGCGATTCTTACTATGCTGCATTAATATTATAACGTAACCAAAGATAAAACGTGTATTCCAGTAAATTACCCACTGGCTGGTGGTGAAAAAGTACCGTTTACCGCAGCCAGAAAAGAAATACCATGAGAAGAAAGCACTGCAGATAGACCTAGCGGATTTTTGTTACTTCAAAAACAAACGGTATATCCGATAAGCCGATAAAGCCGCAGAAAACCAAGAAACACGCCGATATTTTCCGTCTTTACACTACACTTCTATACGAAATCATCTTGACTCAGTACCTTTCAGGAGGTATTTTACTATGCACCTGAATATTTTTTTGTCCGGCACAAATCACGTGACAACCGACTTCTCAACTAATTTTTCACGCTACGTTACTCCACTTCCTAAATGCACTCTAAAATAAACCATACGGTGTAGGGAAACGAGATAAGCAAACTGTTCAGTACGTGATAAAAGCTTATATTTGCCGTAAACACACATCAACATCTATATGAAACAAACTAGATCCCCTGCCGGGACTTCTCTTCTGAAACATCTTTATTTAGTATCACCGTTATGTCCGATGCTCACCATTTTTTTTTTCTAAACGCTTAGACATTTTTTTATATTCGTTCTTCAGTTTACTGTGGGGCCAGAAAAGTGCAGATCTTTTTGTTTTTGTCTTTAAAATTTTCGTCATCGTAAAAAAAAAAAAAAAAAAAAAAAAAAATAAGGCCATTTTTTTTTTCTCACCAAAGAAATCATTCCATAACTATGAAAGAGTGTGAAAATCTATTGTAAACGGTTTCTAAGGAAATTATAAAACGCATGTTCATATTTCTCGTTGGCAAATGAATTATATAAAAAGAATGAGATAGAAATAAAAAAAATTAAGTCTTAAAAATATCCTTTCTAACAATATAAGTATTCTGTAGTGGAGAATAATCTCAATTGTTTCTTCTTCAATGGCAAAGAATTAATAACAAGGAAGAATATGCAATTTTTTATTAGTTTAGGTAAATAAGTTTTGCAAACCAAGAGCAACCAGAGTGCAAAGCTTAAAGCAAAACAAAAAATTAAATAACTAAAAAATTAACTAACTACCTAAATAAATAAATAGAAGTAGCTAGAGGGAAATAAAAGCAAAAAGAAAGCAAGGTCCTTAATTATAGAAGTCAAAAAAAAAAAAAGCATCTTTTCATAAAAAAAAAAAATTACCAATATGGCTCTCAGAAACTACCTCTACAGCAAACACAAGCAGGACGATGACATTAGCAACATGATTTATCACCGAAACGGAGAGAACGAAAAGGATTCAGTGCCTAAAGATACAGAGCAGGAAACGAAGGCAGAAAAAGAGTCATGTGACGAGCCAAGAAGTGATACGCTAGTGCATGACGAGCATGAACTGAATATGACGAATATGGCGAAGATGGTCAGCATCAACCCAAACGCGTCAGAAAGCAGCAAGATTTCTGCCGAATTTGTGAACCAAAAAGTTAGCGAGGATCTGCACTATAAAAGCTTTGTGGGAAATGAAAGAAGCGATTCTGTGGACACAGTGAGATCAGTTGAAAATACTGAGCACGCGGCACTTCAGAGCAAATGAATACAACTGTAATACTGCTAGCTGGGTCACATTAAAACACGGAATATAATATAGAAGCTGCTGGGTTCTTTGCGGTGGACCGATGCAGTTTTCGGAGCACTTGTTTGGTTTTTATGCATCTGAGGTGATTAAATGCATCTGAGACGATAAAATGGAATGGGCAGCGGGCCCATGAACCAGCAGAGCACCTAGGGAAGTATTAAATAACTGAAATAAACTGATCAAAAAGGAAATAACTGAAATAAACTGATCAAAAAGGAAATAAAAAATATAAACGAGAGCACATAAGGACAGAAATGAAATAAACGAGAACAAATAAAGAAATAAAGAAAGAAAAAAAAAAAACAACCACCAGACAGAACAGTCCTGACATTGACAACCAGAAACAACACAAATACACGGAATAAAATAGGCACAGCAGCGGGGCTACACAACGCGCCAATATATAGAATATAAAGAAAGATCCTTTTCGCAATGAATGCATAAACAGTCCTTTGACATAGGTAACTCCGGCGGAAACCACGGTTTCTGGGATTCTTTTCTTATCTCCGAGATCAGAATCCAAGGACCCGCAATCTCTTCACTCCGCCGTCGGGGATTATAACAAGCTTGATGTGAGTGTATCTGGACTCAGATTTAGCGTTCACAGGCACCACATGCTCCACGTGCGGCTTGCCCTTCGTTTTAGCGACAATTTGCACCCATGCAGGATCATTTTCGGTCAGCTGATCATCATCACCGGAAGCGCCAGCACTGATTGCATACACCTCAAAGTAGTTTGGAAAGTTGCCCTTGAAGTTTGCAGTGTCAACAATCACTGATTCAATATGCGAAAGCGGTTTTCCAAGCTTGATTATAGCCCAATCACAGTGCCCTGGAACACGTGATCTCTTGGTTTCCCACCCGTCTCCCATATTAACTCCTCTTCCTGGGAGAAGCAAGTTTGATGGGGATGAGTAGTGCTGATTGGAAGCAGAGGTCACGACACCTCCCTGAAGCATTGCTGCCCAATCCTGGCAGACAGTTGATTCAAGTTTTAAAGCCGAATCAGTATCCACTTTTCCGTACAATCTGAATCTTGAAATACCACCATCTGGGAACATTTTAAACTTGAAAACATTGTATTTTTTTTCTGTGAGTCCTAGAGTGTTGAGAAAAAAGTGTCTTTGAGTAGGCTTAAGTTGTGTTTTAGCCACAACAACATCCCACTCAAAACTGCTGAAATCACGTGTGATAGAGTCATAGTTTTCTACCCATGCACCCTCTACTTCAAAGAACTCACCGTTATTTCCTGTGAAAAAAGTTGTATCTACTTCACAGCCAACAATGCGCGCACCAACTTTGACACCTGATCTGATGATCACATGATCAAATTCAGCTTCGTTGTGTCTTCTTGTTTCCCAGCCATCATACCAGGCACCCTGTTCAGTGAAAACATTTGCTTTTTGAATTGGCGGAGTTGTTTTCAACAGGTTTTCAGCGCTAGCAAAAAATTCATCGCTGACTTCTAAAATCTTTGTATCTGGGAGCGCTGCAGAAACGACGTTTGTTGAGTGGTACTTTTTGCTTATAAGTTCCGTAAAGTCCGTTTCTAGGGAAATATATGTAGTCATTTTTCTAGCCTAGTGTGGATCGCAGCTGTAGTTTTTGGTTAGACTCAACTTTTTTTAGGATTAGTGTTAAGTATGAAGTAAATGAATTGTTTTTAGTTGGCAGAAGATACAGTTACTTTGTTATTTGCAACCAACTCTTCTTATATAAGCATAGCTTTTTGCAACACACAGCAGCTTGGAATCAACAAAAACCTCTTTTGAAAAGTCGTTTTTACAGCCATTTTAGACCCTGAGATACGCGCAAATTTAATTGGAATCGGGGAATGCCGAAAGGTCACGTGACCAAAGCTTAGAGCACAGAGGGCACGTGAGCACGGCCCTGTCAACCTCCATTCCAGGCAAGTGATGCTCATCATTAAAAGTTGGATCAAGTGATGCTCAGGATCAGCGGTGGGAGTAAGTAGTTAAGGTTAAAAAGTTAAAAATCTGATTCTAGCTAATGGAGAGGAGAATACTGCTGGAGTTGGTCATGTGCAAGTTACACGTGCCTGCGTATAATATGGGAGCGTGCAAGTCGCACCGCAGTGCCTTTGCTTTATTTTCATCTATCACATGAGTCCCAGTAATTTCAAGAGGCCTACTTTTAATTTTGGGTGTTTCTTTTAAGCAATATGCAGTTTATGTATAGAAAATGTGTGTGTTTTATTGAATAATTGATCTTCTTGTTTCCAGCAGAAAATAGGTTTTTTTTTTTTTTTTTTTAAACTTTAAATTTACGTGAACATCATTTAATCAAAACGCGTAACTTTTAAAGCTAGCAGCAAATCATTACTGAATAATGACTATATATTTTACAAGATCAATAAACTTCAAGCCTTAAACTGCTGTTATTATCACTAGCATTTTACGTGGTGGACTTGAAAATTTAAAAAAGAAACTTTTTCATTTAATGCAAGTAACCCCTGCAAAACGTTATTTAATGGTATAACCAAAATTCAATCTAGGGTTAAGGTTGTGTGAGGTGATGATACGCTCCGTTGTTTGATCACTGTAAAAATTTGGATCATAAAACACATTTAAATAATACCCCACGGCGTGACATCGAACCAATCGGGATATTGAATTTACACAACTGATCTCAGAGATTTTATTTCAGAGCTGGAAGGAGAAACTATTGATGCCACTAACGCTCACTTTACGCTATATAAATTATTTACGCTGAATACATTGCTAAAAAAGATCACCAGAGGGCTAAAATTGCATGGGACAAACTTTGCAGTTGCGACAGAATCCTACTTTCTTTCGCCTGCTACTAAAGACCAATAAACTTAAATACTAATATTTCAGAATGGCCCATGATTTTGAGTAAATCATTTTTTTAGCGGTACAGCGGAAAAATCGCACCAACTAAACTGATTTTGCTTCTGCTGCTTCATTTTTTTTTTTTTAAAACGAGATTACTTTGTTGTTATTTGCAGATCCTCTCACAGCAAACAGAGTTTCAAAGACTACTTTGTCGTCACATCCTTCAATTTTTTGAGCTGTGAGCTCTTTTTTTAATTGGTCAAAGTTTATAAGAACAAAATGAGGTTTTGGTGCTAGTAATACTACAATTTTTTATTATCAAAAGACAATTATAGAGTAGTTTAGATGACAGCGATTGATTTGTCGTAGAGTATTTGCTAAAAGCCAGGTCTTCAAGTACGACAGAGTTTTTTGTTAAAACATGAGCAATTTTATAGGGACTTCACTACATCAAGTGAAGCAAATATCAGATACCAATTGTAGCAAATCTTATATATCACGTTTAGCTTTTTTACACATCAATTGTAGCCAATTCTAGATATCAATTGTAGCAAATTCTAGATATAGATGAAACACGAGCACATAAAGTGCATGCAAGACGCGATAATGTCTTATGTTTCTTACCTGGTTGGCCGACAAACGTATTCCACACTTCTCATGCCACTTCTCTGAGCATAAATTTCTCGATACTAATAACGAGCTGCCCTCTACTTTAAAAACAATGCACATGGATCTTAAAATCATATACACACCAACGAAGCTGCTTCACTGCAAAAATAACAACAACTGGCAGGTACTTTTGCTTCATTTATTATGCAGAACATGCACCTACACAAGTATTTACTTTTCCACTGCATGCAAGCAACCATTCAGCTGCAAATCATAGAGTTAATTTTTATGCTCTCAGTAGACCCGATTTTGATGGCAATAATGGCAATGGAAGGTCCGTGGTTTGATAACGGAAGATTGTTAGCATCATCACTTGATTCTAATTACACAAGAAGTCACAGATACACGTTATTTACCTGGTACCAACTATCAAAGCAAAGGTTCTGCTGAAAAACATCATTTGATAAGCACAAAAGACAAACTTGCTGTAATGTGTGGCAGTATTAACGAACGGGAGCCATATTTTTTAAAGCACCATGGTTACTTGAGTGCGACAAAAACCTACAGCAACAGTAAATATTACCTCTACAAACATTTCCAGTTATTCTATGCCAAGTAAAGTTTAACTGCCGTTTTAAAAACCTATTTAATTGCTTTATAATTGTAGTTTTAAAAACCTATTCAGCTGCTTTATAATTGTAGTTTTAACAAACTTATTTAGTTGCTTTGTAACTGCAGTTTAAAAAACCCCATTTAGTTGCTTCATAACTGCTGTTATAACGAAAAAACACATTCACAAAACCAATCCTAGCCATAAAAACAGTATCATGATGACGGTCCCAGAATTTCACCAATACAGGGAACTGTAGAAAGGTTTTGAAAAGTAGAAGGTTAAGAATTCTTCCTGCTAGGCTGCCGGCGGCGTATAACTAAGAACAATTAAACAGGGATTCCCTCACATAAGCAGTGCTAAGGATCAAGATATATCCCAACAGAATCAATATTGGAAATTTTCTCTCTAGATCCGAATACTCAGCACTCACCACAACAAAGACATACAAAATCTCCTACGAGTTAACACCACACGCTGGCTGGCTGCATTAACCCACTTTTAACGCAATTTATATAACTATTCATCCAGGAAACCCTTCTTGATACACACTCTTTTGACATCTTCCCAAAACAAATTACAGGTTTCCAAGTTTCTATAGGTTTTATTCTTGTCAAGATAGTACTTGCTGACATTCCATTTCTGCACAGTGGCTGGAACGCTTTCATCCTCCAAACCAAAGAAAACACCCTGGCAATGCTTAAATAGCTCATCAGGATTGCTCCATTTATAACTGTCAAATTGCCATTCCTGGCCATTCACTATAATAGCGACAACTCTGTCCCAGTACTCTGGCTTAACAAACATTCTGGTGCTGTTGACGACATTAAATCTGATATTTTTACCAACCACAACGTTTGCAGTGTCGTTTTGCTTGGTGATATCAAACTTCTTCGACACTTTCAAGATGTCGTTTTCAACTTCTGGCAAGTCTTTCGAGGAAATGAACTCTCCCTTGTTTAAGAAAGATTGTATGTTTGCCATCGTGATCACAGAGGAAGCTGAAGAAGGTATAATAATGATTGGATCTTTATGGGTTGAAGCGTGTTTTGATGCAGCAGAAGCAGCAGAAACTTTCTGTGCAGGCTTCTCAACTCTTCCATCCTTGGAGGGCTCCTGCTTTTTCAATTTGGCAATATCTCTGGTCAACTGAACCAAAAGATGCTCACTTTGTTTCACCAAATAGTTGAAATCAACCAGTTTAGTGCCTCTCAAAAGAGAGTTGTGGTCAATCAGCATTCTCTCATTAGCATTGACATGTGACTCAAACTCACCCAACTCTCCCTCAGCTCCTTTCAATAGGTTCTTATCACCCTGTTTCTTGCCTTCTACACCTAATTCTCCAGTTTTAACTGAAAGATCACCCTTATCTGCTGAAAAATCTTGTTTATTTGCACCCACCTGATCAATATACTTTGAAGTTTCATTCACACCACTCAACCAGTTTATCAGATCTGTTCTAATCAGGAAAGAAACATTCTGGAGCTGTTTTTCCCTACACTCCTTCAAATAATCTGCTGCTGATGTTCCCTTGTTCAACCAACAGTGGTAGATGATTCTTAGTGGCAGTTTTTTCTCCGTGAAGTTTGTTTCGTCATCCAGACTATATTTGCTATCATTTATCACCAGAACAGTGGCTTCAGTGATATCGCTTGTAGCCTCATCATTTGCACTCAAAAGCTCCAGCTTGTAGTTATTCAGTATGGCGTCCTTAAGTTTAAGCAAACTATCGCCACGTTCAACTGCTGACATATTAATATGTTTGTTTATCACGGTTTATATCGGTTATTGTCGTTACTGTAACTTGTTTAATTGTTACTTATTAACTGTTACTTGTATAACTGTTACTTCTGTTACTGTTATATTCAGTTTCACCAACATCGCCAGCAGAAAAATTTCTCTGGCTGTTGTGTTTATTTTTTTGGGCCGCACTGGGCTTATGTCCGAAGGAAGAAATGGGTGAACAGGCCGCCAGTTTTTTGTCGTAGGCAGGAATTTTAAATAAGAGTAGTGCGCCAGAAAACATATTTTGGACGTTAATGGCAGATTTTTACATAGAACTCATGTAAATGTGACTGTCTGGGTGGAAATATCATGGTATAATCTGGATGGAATGGGTACGCTGTTGAGAATGGTCTGGCGGAAAAAAATGTAATATGGTAGCGTTTTGTTTATTTTTCACTTTTGAAAAAAAAAAAAAAAAAAAAAAAATTAAAAAAAAAGCATCTGAAATTTTTCACTTATTGCGATGACTGTTTAGTAATAACATGTGCAACATAGCTGCCTAGAGCCTTGGAAATTCTGTTTGAAAATAACCAGAAGTAAGAATATTCAGTGATATCTGTTTTGTTTAAACAACCACCGCAATTTTACTGCCAAGAATCACCACACAGATAGCAAAAGTTTGAGCTTTGTTGGTCTTAATTCGCAGTAGTTTGGCTTTAAACAGTACATGATAAAGTAAACAACACTATGGCCAAAAAGAACGTTAAGAAGAAAGAAACCCCAGCATCAGGTGACACTGGCAAGAAGGGAAAGAAAAACAGTGCTGCCACTGAAGAAGAACTGTCTGCTGCGCAACAGAAGCAGCAGCAGAAGCAAAAAAGACAGGAAAACATGTCTAAAGTTACTTCTTCCAGCAGCTGGACAGGAAAACTGCCACACACTTTGCTGCATGAGAAGTGCCAAAAAAACAAGTGGGGGAAAGTCGAATACGACATGATCAAGACTGCTGACGGATTTATTTCCACTGCTATCCTACAAGCTACAGTCAATAACGAAAAACTTACCTGTAAAATGGGTGATCCTATATACAGATACACTAACTGTGCTGAGCAGTGCATCACACCACAGGAGACACCATTGGAGGCCAGAAACCTGGCTGCCACAGTTGCCTTGTACAGAATAAGCTACAACACAAATCTGAAGCTCATGCTGCCTCCCAATGTTCACAGACAGGCGTGGGAGAAACTAGATGATTTCAGAAAGAAGCTAGCAAAAGATGACAAATATTCCTGCGACAAGTTTTTCGATCTTGATCCTTTCAAATCCTTGTTGGAAAAAAGAAAATTAGATGCTCAGAAAGAGAAGGAGAGAAAAGCTAAGCTTGAACAGGAGAAAAAGAACAAGATCCAGCCAATGGTTGTTATGGATTCTCTAGGTACAACAACAGATACTCATACATCTGCGAAAGACGGAAAGTTTATTGAGAAAAGCAAAAAGATATCTAAACTGTACTCTGAGCTGCAGGAAGTTGATGATTTGATATCATTTTCGACGAAAACGTGGGAGAAAGCACCAGTTATCGACTTCTCAAATAAAAAGAGGCTTGATTTGGAAAAGAAACTGCAACCACTTTACTATGAAACAATCACAAAGAGAAACTTGCCTACGCTGGAGAAGCTTGTTAAAGAGAAAGAACTTCTTCTGACACTAGGTTTCAAAGAAACACATGTTTTGGAGAGTTTGCAGTACGAGGATCCACTGTCTTTCCTGATATTTTTAACTCCAGCCCAGGATCTCCCACATTTCTTTGCAAAGAAAAGAGAGGACTCTAAAAACACCATCACCATAAGAAAGCTGGAGTACAGCAAACAAATGAAGGTTGAAAGATTGATGGAACTGGGTATTCTGGAAGAGGAATCAGCATATGTGCTGAACATCAATGACTGGGATGAAGCCAAAGCATGCAGTTATCTCACCAAAAGGGCTGTTGATCCACCGCTAGAAAACATTGTGAACAGCGAAGAAGATGAGATGAATGTTTTTGGAACCAGTGACGAGATATGGAACATGGAAATTGAGAGTCTTAAGAGCATTTATAACGATGATGTGGAGTTAATCAATGAAGGCACGTGCCTACTGACTCTGAACACTCAACTGAAGATGAAAGTTTACAAGACCCAGGACTATCCTTACGAGATGCCAGGTGTGATTATTTCAACATTTGATCCTAAGTACCACCTGCCTACTTACACGAAAAAGGAGATCATAACCAAGCTCGTGACCCATATTCAAGACAGTGGTTTGCTGGGAGGAATGATGCTGTATGAGTTGTTTGACTTTATTTCTCAGAATATCAATGAGATTATTAAAAACCCATCTTCTCTGCTTGGCCAGATCAAGAAGACGAATGGATTGAAGGAAAGAAAGGAGATTGAACAGAATCCAAAGAGTCAGAAGGAGAGCAGCGCTACCAATTTGAAAAAGAAGAAACGAACCCCATTGAAGCTCTCTGAAACTCAGATAAAAGAGCTGCAGAATGAGTATGCTAGAAGGTATGAAACGTTGGATTACAAAGCCTTCAAAAAGTACAGAATGAACTTGCCTGTTTCTAAACGAAGAGATGAAATATTGGATCTGATTAATCAGAACCAAAAGACGCTTATCACCGCTGGTACTGGTTGTGGTAAGAGTACTCAGGTGCCCCAGTTTATGCTGGAGGATCTTATTGAAAATGCCGACTATGAGAGAAGAATTTTGGTGACACAGCCGAGAAGAATAGCTGCCATCGGTTTGGCTGAAAGAGTTGCGCAGGAACGGTGCTCTAAACTCGGTGAGGAAGTTGGATATGTTATCAGAGGTGTCAATAAAACATCCAGCAAAACCAGGCTGACGTTTATGACGACTGGTATTTTGGTCAGAATGCTTCAGGGCGATCTTGATATTTTAAACAACACCACAATAGTTATTGATGAAGTTCACGAAAGATCAATTGAGACGGATTTGATCATCATTTTACTGAAGCGAGTAATGAAAATGATGAAGAACAGCGGTTTGAAGGTTGTTTTGATGTCTGCGACGGTTGATGAAGAAAAATACAAGGCATTCTTTGAAAATGATCTAGCCACTGTTTATGTTGAAGGAAGAACATTCCCCGTGACAGATTATTTCCTGGAAGATGTGATACCAATGGTTAATTTCCAAATCAATAGTTCCTTTGACAATAAATTCAAAAGGAAGTCAAATACAGCAGCTGTAAGAAACAATTTCAGCAAGAATGAGTCTGCATTTGATGATATCGACGAAGACAGATATTTTGATTCACTGGATGATGACGATTCAAACAATGTTTCCACCTCCACAACTCTGGCAAGACATGATTCTCACTTCTTCAAAACAGGCCAAATATCCTACGATCTGATCACAAAGGTTGTTGAACATATCAATGATGAGTTGACTAGAGAAAACAGCGATGGATCAATCATAATATTTCTGCCTGGTGTGGGTGAAATCGATACTTGCTGTAGAAATCTGAGAAATCTAGGTTCTGAATATGAAATTTTGCCTCTCCACTCTGCACTGTCGCCAGATGACCAAAAGAGAGTTTTCAATTCATATAAAAACAAGCGAAAAGTTGTTGTGTCAACAAACATTGCTGAAACGTCTATTACGATTGACGATGTTGTGGCAACAGTTGACTGTGGTAGGGCAAAAACTATATTTTATTCTACCAAGGACAACACCACAAGATTACTGGAGGGATGGATTTCTAAAGCCGAAAGTAAACAGAGAAGGGGTAGAGCTGGTAGAGTGAGAAGCGGTAAATGCTACAAACTGTTCTCCAGCGAGAGTTACAACGATATGATGGACTACCCTATTCCTGAAATCAAGAGAGTTGGTTTACAGGATCTTTATTTGAATATCAAGGCTATGAATATTAGCGATGTTGTTTCTTTTTTGAAAGAAAGCATGGATGCTCCTTCAACAAGCAATATTAAAAAGGCAGAGAGACACTTAAAAGAGAAAGGATTATTATCTGAGAACAACGAGTTAACCCAAATGGGAAAATACATTTCCCTGCTACCCGGAAGTGACACTGACGGCAAAATATTGATCAACTCGATTTTATTCAGATGTGTTGACACTGGAATATTACTTGCTTCTATCATTGGGTTATCTGATTTACCATTTATTGGTGGTGTGGAAAACAGAGATAAAATTAAAGCTTTGGTACAATCTCACAAGGGTGATAAACACGGTGATTTGATTGCCACTTTGAAGATTGTTCAGGGCTATTACAAGAGCTCTCACAAGAGTTCTTATATGCGTGAACACTGTTTGTCGTTTATGAAGTTGAAAGAAATTTCTTCGTCATGTGCTCAGTTCAAATCTTGGCTGAAAGATCTAGGCTTTCTTCCGCTGGATTATAAGGAGGGAGATCAAAGATTCAATGAGAATTCCTTGAATTATACGATAATAACATCCATAACTACTGGTTCTCTGTACCCTAATATTGCCAGAGTGCAATACCCGGACACGAAATATGCCATGACTTCAGCCGGTGCAGTTGAAAAAGATGTAGATGCTTCTACTATCAAATACTGGATTAGAAATGAGGAATATATGGAGCACATTTATCACAATCAAGGGAAAGAAAAACAAGAATCAGTCACTGTAACCAAAAAAGGAGCTTTAATAGACAACACTATTAACAAACCGCTACCAGTGAAAAGTTCTTACATACACCCTTCCTCCACTTTCCATGCAAAGAAAACCAGTTCTTCCAATGTGGGTGCAGATAAAGACGAAAACGACGAAAAGAAATCTCACAAACCAAACTTTGTGCTATATTCCTCTTCATCAGAATCTGTTTTCAAGGATCTAAAAGGCAAGGATTACTCCAAACTGTTTTTAAGAACAATTGAACCCACTTCTACTGTTTCCGTGCTGCTTTTTGGAGGATCCTTCAATTTTGATTTGAATTTAAACAACAAAACCTCAGGAATAGTTGTTGACAACTGGATGCCTATCAGGGTTTGGTGCAAAAACGGTGTGCTAATAAAGGAGCTGAAGTATTTGCTAGACGAAGCTACGCATTTGATATTGTCATCACCACTCTACAGCTCATCTGAAAACCACGATCCTGAGGTCAAAAGAGCTTTTGAGATTTTGAAGATTGTGGAGACTGTGCTGGAACACGAAAGCTACTATTAGATATATATTTGACTGACTGAGATTTCTAAAAGAAAGAAAGAATAAAATTAAATTTATTTAAAGACGAAATGAACTCGTGGTGAAAAACGAAATTTCTACATGAGTTGATAAAATAAAAAAAATTAAAAAAACTTTTAAATTAAAAAAGAAAGAATAAAATTAAATTTATGTTAGTTAAAGAAACAATGTACTCATGCTGAAATAACAAAATTAATCAACGTGAATTGATAAAACAAAAAAATTTAGTTTTTTTCAAAATAAAAAAATTGAAAAAAAGAAATCTCCGCGACGGGGAATCGAACCCCGATCAGGCACGCGACAAGCGCCTATTCTAACCGTTAAACTATCACGGATCTTTAAACTTTGATGTCAATGTTACAGTGCAATTTGTAGTCGCTCTACAAATTCAGCAGTTTTGACGAAAAGTAGATTTGATCACTACTGGAGTC
>JAFNJT010000128.1:0-28797 GCA_019649525.1 Hanseniaspora lindneri
GTTGATTACCTAAGGTAGCGGTGTGAAGGTGTCCGGGTAGATTAAGGCACGTGCCTCCTACCTCTATTTCTGTCAATTATCAGGAACATCAAACAAAACAAGCGCTTTGTTTATAGACTTGTGCACTCTAGATGAACCTTTTGTATTGTAGTGTGGCAGGTTCTCAAACAAAGCGAGATCACTTAAAGTTGTTGCCTTTTTAGCAAGTAATGTGTTTAGTGTGCTTGTAGGTATGAATATAGCATCTAAAACATCTGTTTTCTTTACCTTTTCTCCAGGCAGCAAGTAGTTTTCCAGAGCCTTCGATATATTGATGGATAAAGAGTCTGTATGACTGCCACTGCTGCGAGATTTAGGCACAGTTTTTCCTTTGCCACTGTTTGACAGTGAAGTTGCTTTCGAAGAAGAAGTTTTTGATCTCTTGCTCGTTGTTCTTTCAGTCACGTTTCTCGATGAGATTGCAGAAGCACTTGGTTTTAAGCTAGACATAGCAATCATAGCCGCATTCTTTGATTCATTTCCTGTGTTATTCAAAGCATTTTTCTGATAGTTAAGCTTGTTCAATTTTCTTTCTCTCACTCGCTTGTTAGCTTGGTCTAGAATGTCTTTGGTTCTTGAGTCTACCACTTTCTTTGAAGAAGTAGGAGATGGTGTTGCAATTGATGGACTGCTTTTAGCTCTGCTGCTATCGGAACTAATAGAAGATGTAGTAGCTACAGAAACTGGTGCTGTCGGTCTCCTCAAAACTTTTTGCCCACTAGAAAGTGGTTGGCTACTGAGTTCAGGAATAGGCGCCATTGACTTTGCATTCATTCTGTAAGGTTGTATTGGGGGCGGTGGTTGAAGCCATATTGTGTTGAAGTCAATTTCCTTGTAAAAGAAATGGTTTTTAATTTCAGAAATTTCCAATCTCTTCTCTGGACTTTTAATCAAAATGCGCTTAACCAAATCTCTTATGATTGTGGGGAAACCAGCTGTGAATGCATACTGGATCTTTTGCACCTTCTGGAAGGTCAAGTACTCGTTTGTAGCTTTGAAAGGTGGTTTCCCAGCAACCATTTGAAAAAGAATGCAGCCAAATGCCCAAATATCACACTTATAGTCAGTGTAGCTATCATTTAAAAGCTCTGGCGAAACATACTCTGCTGTACCAACAAATGATTTAGATCGGCTAAAGAGATCGTAAGCGTCGTTTTCACCCCTCTCTAAAATCTTTGCCGTACCAAAATCTGTCAACTTTATCTTCTTTTCCTTGTCAAGCAGAATATTTTCAGGTTTTATGTCTCTGTGAATAATCCCAGCTTCGTGCAAATCTCCAATGGCATCTATTATCTGCGCAGAATAGTATCTTGTGCAGTCCTCGCTTAAACTCCCATATTCTTTCATTACAGACAAAAAATCCCCATTAGGAGCATACTCTAGTACAAAATATAAGCTGTTTTGGTCCTGAAAAGTGAAAAACATCTTCACTACTGTCGGCAAATCGCTTAACCGTTGCAATGCCATTTTCTCAATGTTCACATACTTGACTTTATTCTGTTTAACCAAATAAGACTTGCTTAATATCTTGATAGCATACTTTTCTTTGTCGTCATGAACACTTGTCGCGAGAAGGACTCTGGAAAAACTTCCGTCCCCTATTTCAGTCCCAAATTTAAAGTCCTTTATCCCCCTGGAGACTATTTTTTTCGATACTTCACCCGTCTTTTCATTTTTAACCATTTGAACTATCTTTGCTGCTCCTTTTTCTGCCCACTCATCTTGTTCTTTTCGAAAGTTTTCAGATAAAGGAAGTTCGTTTGAAGAAACATGTGGGGTAGCTGCTTGTGGTGTTACATCTGAGGTTACACTTATAGGATTGGATGTAGATGACGACATGCGCTTCCCAGTGTATGATTCAGCCAAGAATGTATTGATGTCAGATACCCTTGGGGAAATAAACCTTTGTTTCACAATGTCTGCATAATCATCAGTAGCTCTCGAATTTGAGTCAGTTCTCCCCGAATGAGAGTCAGGTTCTTCTATTATTTCACTGATTTTTTGTGCTTTTAGTTTGACTTCCAGCGGCGATCCATTCTCTCTATCAGGTGAACTGACGTAGTGGTTTATTATATCATCATCTGTATCAAATTCGCTGCCCGCGGATGAAGGAATCTTTGTATCATTGATCCTTTGTGGTTTAAGAGCTTTTGTATCTAATAAAGGTGTTGTATCTAGACGGCTATTTGGCAGCGGTGACGAAGACCTGTAAATAAAACTGTGGGAACCATCGCTGCTTGTAAGATTGTTTTTATTCTGCTGTTTAGGATCCAGGGTATGTGAAGAAGAGTTCAAACTGTTATGTCTGTAGTTTGAATAAATGTTAGAATTGTTGCTAGAATTCATTAAGAAAAAAAAAATATTTTTAATGAATGTTATGTTTGCATGAATATTGGCTGTTTTTTGCTTTTTTTTGTTTGCTTTTCAATGTTCTAATTGAAAATTTGATGAAACAAATAAAGAATATAGATTTAGTTGTTCAGGTGACCTTTTTTGTTAAACTCAGCCTTCAAATTGTGTAGTTTGTGTTTATTTATAGATTTAAAGTATTGGGCTTGTGAAAATTACTTCTTGGGATACAAATTTCTCTTCTTTTTACCGAAATTGTTCTACTTCTTAGTATCTTTTACCCTTACTAGTTACCTTCTGATGTTTTTTTAACTCTGTTTAGAAACAGCAAGAAAAGATTTATTCACTGGGGAGATGAAACTCAATGTGGGACAAAAAACGAATTTATAGAAAATAAAATTTAAGAATAGAAGCGAAAGTCAAAGCAAAATAAATTCTCAGATTGTCCCCCCACGAAATTGCGTCACATGACTTAATGTGTATTTATGCAACTTGCTTTCAATTTACAACCTTAAACTGCAACATATATATTTCCATTCTGGAACATATTTGTATTAAAAAAAAGCTGATATACATATTTAAATATGATTGATTTAAATCAGCGCCAGAACATGTTCATTTTCTGCTGCTGGGAACGCATATTGAAGTAAGTTGCAGCCATGAAGTAAATACAATCGCAGTATGAACTGGCAACTTTAATAGCTGCACGTGCCAGAAATGTTTTTTTTTTTTTTTTTTTTTTTGTTTTATTAATACTTTTATTTTTAGCAGCAGTAAACTTATTATAGAGTACTATAATCAATCTAGTATCAGTTGGGTCACAAAAGCGCAGTAATACTTCATCTGTTATTGTAAGGAGGGTTTCTTTTTTATTGTACTTGACTATTTGTTTTGTTTTCAAAAACTAAAAAAAACTTTTTATCTTCAGCTAATTTTTATGTGTATCGATGCTTGGCCTCTGATATTTGTCTAACAGTATTTTGGTATCAAAAACCATAGGTTTTGCATAAGCAAATCAAGCTTTTTGGTTGCCTATTTATTTCTAGCTTCTTTTTTTTATTTATTTTTACACTGTGTCCTGTGCAAAATGAGCTCAAGTGTCTATCACGATTATACGCACCTTGTAGAGCAAATTGGGATTACCAAACTCATAAACAACAAAATAGAAGGCCCTGGATCTTTAAAAGAGGATGTTGAGGAGTATGTCAGTTTTTTGAACCAAGCAAAAGATTTTGAAAATGAAATGGAGCCTATTTTTACAAACCAGTACGGAAGTGTTGTTAAGCGGAACTTAGCAAGTAGGAATAATAGCGAAGTAAAAGCATTTTTAATGAACATTGAAAAACAAACCTTATTAAAGAATAAGACTGAGGTTTTTAATTTTTTAGTTTCTCATTTGAACAAAAGCTATGAAAACGAAGAATATCTTTTTTTAAGTCCATCCAGTGCTTTGACAGATGACATTAAAATAGAGCCATTGGAGTCTCTAGTGGATAATGTACACTGCACAGAACCAGATTACTTAAATGACGTGAATGTTACGCCATTTGGTTTTATCAAATCTGAAACAAATGACTCCGTGGATCTTTTTCGACCAGCAGCACGAGGAAAACTAATTCTGTCACCGGAAACTAGTAAATGCACTGGTTCATCTTCACTTTCATCAGATTCTTATAATAGTTTGCACGGTAAGAAAGATTTGTTTAGCGTGGACACACACTCGCTTTCATTAATGAAATTTGACATGTGGTTTTACAAATTTAAATCAAGAAAAAAACATAAAATTCAAGAGAAAATCAAAAAATGCATAAATAGTGATATGTTTAAAAAGCTCAGTACAGATTATAATGACCATTCCTTGTCGTCGCTAGAATTTTCAAAGTTCTTTGTTCCAAACAACAACAAATATTTATACGATGATGCTATGCTCAACAATAAAGCATATACTAGTCGGCACTGTATACTCAGGGAGACTCCGTTTGATAGAACCTTAATAAATTTCCATCATAATCACTTTTTGCAGACACGAGAAATAGCTCCCAACAAGTGCGATAGTTGCGTAAACTTTATCAAAGAACATAACTTGCAGCAAAATCTAAATAGCTCCAGATATGTTAAACACTATTTTATCCAGCATAACTACTTGGAAAAGCTCGTAACCTCGTCTGGCGAGGGTCAGAAGCATGGATTGTTCCTAAACAACTTATGGAGTGGAATAAAACGAGAAATATCTTTAAAAATAAAAGGGTCATACAGCAAGTCTATAAGCACAGTTGGAACTCTAAGTAAAAATTCAAGTTTTTCGCAAGAAACTGGAGCTAAAAATAAAATTTGTTCTGATAAAACAAAAGTGGAATCTATTCAAATTCATAACAAACCTCATACGGATCTTGAAAAAGAAATTCATAAACCTTCAGAAGTTGGCTTTTTTCTCTCCTCTGCAGACAAAAAAAGTTTTAAAAAACTAAATTTAAATATCCTTGAGTCGCAGTTGGTTCCCTATCCTATTGTTAACTCTGCCTATTCCACAATTGACAACAACCAGTTGGTACTGCATTTACTTGACCTGTGTTTCTCCAATCTTTTTCTGTCATGGAACTACTGGTATTGGTCCCTTTACGCTAATGTTAAAAACGTCGAAAGCAAAGCTATATGCTGCAACTTCTGCTGCAAACCGATTACAGATAGTATGGAATCATTTTTATTCAGATATCTCTATAACCATTACAATAACAGGTTGTGTGTAGAGTGTACGGGTAAAAAGATTCTTTTTACTAAGAAGCTTGAAAAAGATTATGAGTACGGCCAATATGAAAACGATGATAGCAAAACAACTTTAGTTGATAGTGTGTGAAATACTCTAAATACACGCGACTGGTACACCACTAATTCCCAAAACGGAGCATGCCCAATATTCTATTTTCATAGCTCTCTTTTCATAACAGAAACTGGCTTTATATAAAACAAGTAACCTACTTTTGTAGCAATAAAGAACTAAAAAACTCACAAGGTATATAATACAGATTAGACGCTATCTGATTTATTTAAAAAAAAAGACCCTTATCATTATAAGTTTAAACCCCTAAGTATAAAATACCATTTACTCGTATATATTTAAAAATATTATTAATCAATGAACTGTGCATACTGTGCTTATACCAATCATAATCTCGCTTAAAAGCAAAAATCTAAATAAAGCATCAACAAAAAACATCAACAAAAAAAAAATAAAAAAATAAAAAAAGCAATTTTTGTTCACTTGCAAAAAACGATGTATTTTACATTTCAAAGAATTGTAGACGCGAATAAATATACACGTACTGCTGGATTCGAAATTTTAGATTAATTATTCTCATAAGATCTATCTAGTTAACTTCTTCTTTTTTTTTAAGTCCATAAAACATATAATATTCACCAAATTATACTCACCAAAGTATAAAAAAGTATAGCATGAGTACCCGATCCAGAACTAGCAGCACAGTGAGTGGATCTAACGTTGTTGTTACACTTAACATTGCTAATGAACCTGGTTTAACAACCCTTACAAAAAGAAGAAGAAACAGTAGCATCACAGTCACTGCAGTTGATGATAGTGGATTCAAAGAAAAGTTACAAGCAACAAACAAGATAGAAATAGTTACCTGGGACAAACTGGATTTGTGGCAACAGGATAACGAGTTTATATATGACGGATATGTCAAGGAGACAAACTCGGTGACAAAATGTGTTAGAAGTTTGAACATCTTACATAATGAAACTGTCAATATTTGGAGCCATTTAGTGCCAAGTGTAATTTACCTAGCACTTCTTATAGGATTTACGGATTTTGTTTTGGAAAAAAAACTTGTACAGATTTTAGGTGTGAACCATCACTTAATGGACACTATTGATTATGTGATGGTTAATATTTTCCTGCTAGGTGCCTTTTTATGTCTATTTTGTTCTAGTTGTTATCATTGTTTCAAACAACATTCTGAAAGTGTAAGTGTTCTTTGGTCTAAAGCAGATTACATGGGAATCATAATTTTAATCTCCACATCCATAATCTCACTTTTGTATTATGGGTTTCATGACCACCTGTTCCTGTGCAAATTTTTCACAGTAATTACAACAATATTTGGAGCCACATGTGGTGTATTTGTTTTAAATGATAGATTTAATCACAAGGATTGGAAACTTGTGAGGGCAAGTTTCTTTGTTTTGTTTGCTGCTTCTGGTTTGCTGCCTATAATAACTGGTTTCTTTATTTTCGGTATGGAAAATAGTATCAAAAGGGTCCAACTTCTGTACGTTTTATTTGAAGCAGTTTGTTACATTACTGGAGCAATCATATACGGGTTTAAGATTCCTGAGTGCTATTACAAACCAGGTAAGTTTGACTACTTTTTCAATAGCCACCAAATTTTCCACATATGCTGTGTTGCCGGCTCTATATTTCATTTCAGAGCTGTCATTGCATCATTTATCTATGCCAAAACTGGTATCCATTCAAACAGCATTTTCATATTCTAATATGTATGAGAGAAACAAAAGTATTAGAACATTTTCAATTTTAAATTTAAGGCAGGCTTTCTATTTTTGATTGTTTTATATAAAGATTGATTGCTAATTCATTCTAAACGTTTTTTTATAAAAATATCTTCTCTTTCAGTATACATTTTTTTACAGGGTAAGCTAAAATAGTAGCGAAATAATTGCAAAAATTGTTGCACAGCTAATAGCATTTCCTAAAAGAATATTGTTTGCATAGTTTATATTTACTGATTCAGCAATTGTATTGGTCAACGACGTTGTATTTGACAACGTAGACTGGCTTGTTTCAAATCTAGAAACGTGTGTTGTCGGAAATAGTAAAAATGTTGTAGAATTTTCAAAAGCTTTGTTACTAAAGGAGGTGCTAAAGTTTAGCGTAGCCGTAGTTAAACAGCTTCCATTAGTGCAAAAAGTTGAAGTTGTTTTAGGAATAGTATTTGAAATCGTTATGGAACCCGGTGGATCATTGGATTCTGTAGTACTGGTCAGTGATGTTAGGAATGGAGTTGGCGTAATTGTTGCACGATTTGCACCAGATTCGCTATTGGTGTTGGCAGAATTTGAAATCAAAATTTGATCAAAGTTTAAATGCGGTATTGAGTTGGCAATTGTTTGTATATGAGCAAATGCTGTAGTTGGCAACAAAATCGGGTTAATGACTGTAGAATTTAAGCCTGTAGGGTTTGCCACAATAGCTGAGGTAACGCTGGTAGTAAAGGGAATATTGCTGTTACTGGTTTGTGTTATACTGCTAAATATTCCGGTAACAGTTACTGTTGTCACTGGTACAGTTATTGTGGTAGTAACAGTAACATTTTGAGCAAGGCAAAGGGAAGCATATATCAGAGCGGATAAAACAGTCAATAATAATCTAATTTTATTTATCATTTTTTGCTGGGTTTTTATTTGTAAGATGTGATTCTTATTTTAAAATTTAATATTACTTTTTCAAAAATAAGACAATATATATCAGCTAAATATATACGTTTTATCATTATCAAATTCAATTTACACAAACAGCACATATAAATATTACAAGTAAACACAAAGAATTAAAAGTAATGTAGTTCAAAAAAAAAAAAAAAAAATGAACCCTTTTCTTTTAATACCTAACTTTAAATTAAATATTCTATTATGTTATACTCCCAATATACATTTATCTTGCAGCCCTTATCACAAAGAAAATGTATAGATAATATTGTTTCATAACATTTAATGGTAATTTTTTAAGTTTTATCACGTGATTTGATTTGTGAAACATGAAATAATGTCTTTTTCTAACAACTTTTTATTCAAGAAACACATATAGAAATAAAAGCAAAATGTAATAAACAGTGACCAAAAGTGATGGCGAATATTGCTAGCGACAGTAATGAAGTATCAACAAACAACCATGAATATGGGAAATCTTTAAAAAAGCAAAAAAAAGCAGGGTTCTGGGAAAAAACACAATTGAAGAAGAACAACATATTTTTAGATAAAGAAAGAAATGAAGAAGACAATGGACAGAAGGAGCAATTTGAATTTTTATTTGGAGAAGATTTTGGATTTATTTCAGACCAAGACAATGATTTGAGTGATGATTCAGATCTTTCTGATGAAGCTGATGAAATTACGCTTCCAATAGAGAGGCACAAAGAAAAGTTGCTTGAACTTATATCAGAGCATCAAGTAGTTGTTATTATAGGGCACACGGGTTCAGGTAAGTCAACAAAATTACCTCAATTTTTAGTTTCGGATTTGAACTATAACAGGGTTTGTGTTACACAGCCTAGAAGATTGGCCGCAATTAGTATTGCAGCGAGGGTAAGTCAAGAAATGCATGTTAAACTTGGTGAAGAAGTTGGATATGGAGTTCGTTTTGATGATAACTTCGATAAAGAAAAAGGAAGAATAAGGTATGCGACAGATGGTATTCTATTAAAAGAAATATCTCAAACACTCAACAAGAATATAACCCCAAGTGTTAACGAAATTGGATATGATGCAATAATAATCGATGAAGCGCATGAACGAACCTTGAACAACGATATAATATTATCGCTGTTGAAATACAGGGTTCTCCCATATGCAAAAGAAAACTTTAAACTTATAATAACTTCTGCGACAATAAATGCCAAAAAATTCTCTGATTTTTTCAATGGATGTCCAATTTATGAAGTCGAAGGTAAAAACTATCCAGTGAAAGTTAATTACATAACAAATGAGGAGGATGACTACTTAAAAAGTGGTTTTGAAACGGTTATGAAGCTTTATCAGAAGATAAAACAAGGAGATCTAGAAAAGGGTGATATTTTGATGTTTTTGACGGGACAAGATGAAATTAATACTATGATGCAAAAACTAAAAGTAATATTTGAAAAGCTAAAGCTCAATAACTTATTGATATACCCAATATATGCGAATTTGCCTTTGAAGGAGCAGTCTAAAATTTTTGAAAATATTCCTAAAAATTGTTTTAAACTGATTATTGCTACAAATATTGCAGAAACTTCTATTACATTGCCAAATATAAAGTATGTGATTGACAGCGGGAAAATTAAAACCAAAAAACTTAATCCTTTGACCCAAATATCGGAACTAACTATAGAAACCTGTTCCAAAGCCCAGGCCAATCAAAGGTCTGGTAGAACAGGAAGAACAGCACCAGGTTCGGTGTACAGGCTGTTTACATTAAAGTGTTACAATGAAGATATGCAAGATGTTCCTGTTCCTGAAATCATGAGAGAGAACTTATCAAAAGTAATGATCCAACTTTTGAAACTGGGATTAACTTTGAAAGAGATTTTGCAAGAGTTTCCAATGCTGGATAAACCTACTTTGAAGCAATGGAGAATATCAATGGAACGATTGCTATTACTTGGTGGAATTGATTCTTTGGGTAGAATAACCGAATTGGGCAAATTCATGGGGGATTTGCCTAGTGACATTGGTATAGCAAAGATGTTGTCTGTTGCTGTTGAAAACAATTGTTGGAGAGAATGCTGTATTATAACAGCGATGCTAGAAGAGTTCAAATTAACCCCTAAATCAAATCTGAAAAATTTGGCTTCTGAAAAGGATTCGAAAGAAAAAGACGGCTCTGCTATGGAGGAAATGGATTTGATGAAAGAATTCACTGACAAGATACTTACGTTCAAAAATTCATCAGGAGATTGCCTTGGAGACTTGTTTTTCTACTTGCTAATCTACTTGGAATGGTGTGGCTCCAACTATTCTAGTAGTTGGTGTAAAAAGTATAACATTCCGTATAAAATGATGTTTAAGATACAATTGGTTTATAACCAGTTGGTCGGTTTTGTGAAACAGTACTATCCTCAAGCTCCAAATAGTGTTGATGAACCTAATAGCGTGTCAGATATTAAATTTGATTCTCTCAATTACAGCGATATAAAATTCTGTTTCTTGAAAGGCTTTCCTGAAAATGTTGTTAAACTAAGTGGAAACAACATGTACACGTTTACGAAAAATGCGAAAAATATCAGTGTAAGCAATAACATGACTTTATCGGTGCATCCTTTCTCTGTGATGAGCAAAAAACATGTTCCTGTTAAAAATTTGTTTTACATTACAATTCTAAAAACTAATAAAGAATATATTAAGGATGGCTTCCAGGTAGATCCGATTTTGTTGCAATAAAATGTGTTTTCCCTTATATAACAGCAATTGTGTAATAATAATACTTTCCCCACTGTTGGTGAACATGTTAATAGGACAAGACACAATTTGCACCTTTATGTGAACATTCGAGAATCAAAAAAAAACAAATTAATACAACGTAGGGCAGTGCTGTGCAAAACCAAAATAGAACGAAGCAAGACTACATCCTCAAGAAATGTATTTCACGTAATAATTGGTAAGAATTGAAAGGACTGGATATATCGATAACTTGACTTTGATCAAAAAAAAGAAAAAGTAACTAATATTGCATGTACTAAATGACTGTGCTCGTAAGTGAACTTTTCAAAACTGGCAATATGCTAAAACTACTTTGTTACAGAGTTAGAGGTGTAAACCATACATCTTAGACGGGTTAACCATAGAATTCTGTACCATAATCTTAAAACTTGTTCGCATAAGTAACATGTAGTGTGCTTGTCACCGCTGACCAAACATGTTTCTCAGTTTTTTCCTGTAAGGGGATTAAATATTAAAATTCACTCTTTGATTTTCAGAAATTACGATATGATAGTTATTTGTCCTGCAAGATTATGTCATAAATAAGTGCATACTGATGCAGAAAACACACGCAATCCGGTATGAGTTGAAGAACTTGCAGAAACCCTTTTAAAATATCAGAGTGACACCATATTACATATATTTCCTCATTAGTGTCATATGAGCTGTAATTGACGTAGTTCATGGATGGACAGATTGTGTAGCTGCAAGAATCTGATGTCAATCGTGTGATTTTGCGGATTTTTTAACTGCTAATAATTAGCACTCTTTTAACATGTTTTTTCTATAACAATCATATAACGTTTTCAATCTATGGATGATGGAATTACCAAATGTATCCACGCTGCCATTTACCAACTATGAAGGCACAGTTACAAATAATATGTCGGACATAACACACGGTACAAGAATATTTATGTAGCAACTAAGTTACACACCAAGAAGCATGCTACTGTTAAAGAATAATCCTCTTAAACTTGGACTGTCCAATATATATCTACCCGGACAAATGGCAGCTTGTTTCGGAGATACCCTCAACAAATTTATCTCACCATGGTTTACTCTTTCCCAGTTGATCCACCAGCATTCTTTTTTTTTTGTTTGCTTTTTTTTTGTTTTTCCTTGCATCATGTGATTGGTGGTCTCAGAATTCCAACAAAAAGTTCCACTAATAAGAAAACGCGTGTTTAGAATTCTGAAAAATACCTGTCTTCGCTACCATGTCATGTCGTCCTCATAAAGTCACACAAATCACCTTACTTTACAGGTATTTTTTTTTCTTTGCCCCCTGTCAAGTTATCATCGGATAAATTTTCTTAGAATATAAAAACTGAATGATAAATAGAGTACGAAATGGGTACAAAAATTTTGCTACAGAAATCTTGTTTGAGAAGTTGGTGATTTTTGTCCTTAAATCTTTAAACACATTTGATATAAAAACGTAATTAATATTGTAATTACTTCATGTATTTATTGAGTTTGATTATTTAAAAAAAGGTTGTTATTTGAAAAAGATATATATAAAAAGTGAAAAAAAATAATAAAAAGAAGGACCAATATTTTTAAGTTCTTCAGAGATACGCATATTCTTGAGTACATATAACGTGTAAAGCGCACCACGCACAATTCAAAAAGATGACATTAGAAGGAAGAACAAACATGAATCAGAAAGCTATTGCAGTCATGACCTCTGGTGGTGATGCCCCAGGTATGAATGCAAATGTAAGATCTATAGTCAGAACCATTATTAACAGAAACTGTAGAGCCTATGTTGTGATGGAAGGTTATGAAGGTTTAGTGAAAGGAGGGTCAGAATACATAAAAGAATGCAACTGGGAGTTTGTGAGAGGTTGGTTAAGCGAAGGAGGTACCAACATTGGTACTGCAAGATGCATGGAATTCAGAGAAAGAAAGGGAAGACTTACCGCTTGTAAGAACTTAATTGATGCAGGAATCGATGCTTTGATTGTTTGTGGTGGTGATGGATCTTTAACAGGAGCAGATTTGTTTAGATCTGAATGGCCTTCTTTAATCAAAGAATTGAAAGACACTTCAGTCATTACCAGTGAGGTTTATGAAAGATACAAACATTTGAATATCTGTGGTACCGTTGGATCGATTGACAATGATATGTCAACAACAGACGCCACTATTGGTGCTTATTCTGCTTTAGACAGAATCTGTACAGCTATTGACTACATTGAAGCAACAGCTTACTCACACTCCAGAGCTTTTGTTGTTGAAGTCATGGGTAGAAACTGTGGTTGGTTGGCTTTGATGGCAGGTATTGCCACTTCTGCCGATTACATTTTCATTCCTGAAAAGCCAGCTCAAACCAACACGTGGGAGGATCAAATGAGTGAAATTGTTACAAGACACAGAGCCAATGGTAAAAGAACTACGATTGTCATTGTAGCTGAAGGTGCTATTGATAACAATTTAAACCCAATCACTTGTGATGATGTTCACAAAGTTTTATCAGGAAAACTAAAATTGGACACAAGAATTACCATCTTGGGTCACGTACAAAGAGGTGGTACAGCTGTTGCTTACGACAGAGTTTTGGCTACCCTTCAAGGTGTTGAAGCTGTTGACGCCATCATTGAATCCACTCCTGAAATTCCATCACCATTGATTGCCATCAACGAAAACAAGATCACCAGAAAGCCTTTGATTGAATCGGTAGCTTTAACTAAATCAGTCGCTGATGCTATTGCCGCTAAAGATTTTGATAAGGCTATGTCCTTGAGAGATGTTGAGTTTAAGGAACATTTGAACAATTTTATGTGCATAAACTCTTCTGATAAGACTTTGCCAAAAGAAATTACTGATAAGGGAATGAACATCGGTATTATCAACATTGGTGCACCAGCTGGTGGTATGAACAGTGCTGTTTATTCTATAACTACTTATTGTATGTCCCAAGGACATAATGCCTTAGCTATTCATAACGGTTTCACTGGTTTGGTGAGACATGATTCTGTTCATCCATTGACATGGAAGGAGATGATAGGTTGGCAATCAAAGGGTGGTTGTGAAATCGGTACTAACAGACACACTCCTAGTGAAGCTGGAATTGAAGATGTTGCAGCCTTGTTCCAAAAACACAAATTTGATGGGTTAGTCATTATTGGTGGTTTTGAAGCTTTAGTTTCTTTGCAACAATTGCAAGAAGCAAGAACTGAATATCCAGCCTTCAGAATCCCAATGGTTTTAATTCCAGCAACTTTGTCTAACAATGTTCCTGGAACTGAATATTCTTTAGGTTCTGATACAGCTTTGAATGCTTTAATGCAATACTGTGATATCATCAAGCAATCTGCATCTTCCACAAGAGCAAGAGCATTCGTTGTTGAAGTTCAAGGAGGAAACTCTGGTTACTTGACCACTTTGGCTGCTTTAGCTTGTGGTGCACAAATTTCTTATGTCCCAGAAGAAGGAAACATTTCTATCTTGCAATTGGAAAAGGATATTCAAAACTTGAAGGATTCTTTCAAGACTGCAAAGGGTAGAGACAGATTCGGTAAATTGGTTTTGAAAGCTACTAACGCATCTTTGAAAACTTGGGATTCTCACACCTTAGCTAAAGTATTGACTGAGGAGGCCAATGGTGCCTTTGATGCTAAAGCTGCTATTCCAGGTCATGTTCAACAAGGTGGTTTGCCATCCCCAATTGATAGAACTAGAGGTACAAGATTGGCCATTAGAGCCGTCAAGTTCTTGGAAGAATTCGGTAAAAACAATATTGCAAACTGCCCAACTGCAAAGGAATTGTATGCTTCCAAATTAGGTGAAACACAATTTAATGAGAGCAATGAAAACTTAGATAATTTGATTAAAACCGCATCTGTGTTGGGTACTAAAGGTTCTCAATTAGAATTTACTTCCATTAAACAAATTTACGAAACTGAAAGTGATTTGCTGATGAGAATGCCAAAGAATATTCACTGGTCCCACATAAGAGAAATTGCAGATGAGTTAGTTGGAAGAGAAAGAATCTAAAAACAGCTCAGAGTTGTTGTGCTAGAACCAGTACTGCTGTCACCACCTGAGTATATGAATGAAATGATTTTAAACCATAATGAATGAAAGAAAAAAGAAAAAAAATACTGATATATAGCAAAAAAAAAAAATTAATAAGAAACAGAGGTTAACATATATACATGCCTTGTATATAACTGAAATTTAATGAAATGCAGTAAAAGACATTTTCTTAATAGCACTTGTGTACTAAAACAGTTGTGTACCGGCAATAATCATGTGATCTGGTTTGGTCACGTGATTTTATTTACCTTTTTTGTAGCTGCTTCACAACTCAACAAAAAAGTGAACAAGTAAATGATAGGGAGTTGTAATAGTTTGTTTACAGTACCAAGATTAGGCAAGTAATAGCATGTTTATCATCATTATTTCGTCTTTCATTTAAAATTTCTGTTACTAGAACCAAAAACTAAGTTTTTTTTGGTTTTTTGTTGATACGAATAGTTTATTTTCTGTTTGAATTGGCATAATGTTTTCTTCAGATCTCACGTCTACCAACAACAAAAGACTCAAATTGAAAAACATACTCCATTTGAAAGTTGATAATAATAGCCATCAAAATAACCGGATTTCTCATCATAAAAAAAAAAGACCAATGTCAGCGACAAGATTCAGTCTTTTTAAAAGCAACACCATTACTGTTTACAGCATTTCAAATAATAAACGAATGATGATGATTCTTAATGATCTTCTTGAGATATATGAGATTAAAACAATGAACGATATGAATGAAAATAAACTGAGCATAGGAAAATATATTACACTAGGAAAAAACGATAAGATACTGAGACCGCTTTTTGCAAAGGTGGATATGAAAAAGGATAGCAGCAATACAGTAAAGATTCACTGGCATAACTCGAATAACGATGTTTGGGAGCTTGTTTTTGAAAACGATATTACGTGTGATAATTTTTGCAGTGTAATGCTGAACACTGAAGCTAAAGATATTGCTTTGTTGGATGAACTCATAAGCGACGATGAAGATGATGAAAATCGCAGTGATAGTGAGACACTTGCGTTTTCCGAAAAGAATATTGATCTACTTCAACTTTTCAAGGATGCCATTTCAAAGATGAACAATTTTAAATTTGAAAACGAACTTCCTCAACGAAGTATTTCTTCTCCGTCAACTTTGTATAAGAGACATTCGTTAATAGACAGTAACTATTTTGCTTCCAGCCCCGATTACAGGCTGATATCAGAAAACAACGAGAGATACAAGCGATTCAGTTCTTTAGAGTACGCCAATATATCAAGAGATGACTTTGAGCAAATGCGGATAAGCTCACTTTCATCCACTACTTCAGTGAAAAAAACTGTTCTTGAGTAGAGGCTTATAGAAATACAAATAAAAGTTTAGATAAGTATATACCTGGTTTCTATATCAAAAACATCAACCCCAATAGGCTTTGCATGGGAAATATTTTAGTTCAGTTTTCATAACCTCTTTTTTTGTTTATTATTTCTATTCATTAAATACAAGACTAAATTTTGTTTATTTTCATTTTTTTTTTTTTTTTGATTGGTTAACTTATTTCTTTAAACGCATTTATTGTAGAGGGTTACCGTTAACATCTAGACCTTGTTGAGCCATCATAATTTCTTGAGATCCAGCTGTTTCAAATTGTAAACCGAAACCTAGGTTGCTTTCTCCCTTGAATTGGTTAATTTCACCAGAAAATACTACACCCAAAGTTGGCAAGATCTTTCTTTCAGCAAAAACATTAACCTTACCATCAGAATCCAAGGTACCTCTGAAATTGGAAGATCTGTACTCGTATTTACATCCCACAGTGGTCAAACCTTCTAAAACAGGAACGTGCCCAATTGGTTCACCAGTGACTGGGTGGTTGACTGGTTGAATGGCCATTTTTAGGGCAGATTCTAAACCTAACTCAACGTTTGGAGACAATTTTCTGTAGAAAGTAGCAGATAATCCACCGTTGGATTGCAGCTGACCAGTCATGTTCCAGGATTTATCAGTGGATGTATATTTAGAGTAGTATGACATTCCAGTGTCAGCTGGCTGAGAAGCGTCGGACTTAGAGTAAATACTTTCAACACCAATAGCCAAGTTTTTAGTAACAGATTGTAAAATGGATGCAACACCAACACCCAAAAAGACATTGTTGTCTCCCAAAGTAGGGTTCAAAACCTTCAAATTCAAAGAATTGTCTAGACCCTGGTAGTCGTGTTCGATCTGATACATGGATGGTTGTTGTTCATTTGGAGACATTTGCAATGTCAACTTAGAGATGGAAGATGGTGTCCAGGAGTAGTTAACTCTACCGTTAACACCGAAGGAATTGTCAACGTTACCCTGAGCAAAGAAGTTGTCGTTGATATAGGCGCAGGCAAACGCATATTTAGGCAAATGCTCAGATCCTGTGGAAAAAGTATGGGAGGTTTGGAAGATTGGGTTCATGGAGAAAGTTTTGTTCAACTCCGCTCTCATACCTGTGAATTGGTACATGGATGGGAAAACATCTCTTGTGACTTCTCTGGTCAAGTTTTCAATGGTACCAGGGTTAACCAAGTCCAAAGATCTTCTCTTTTCATCGATAGTCAAATATACAGTGTTCAAGTACTTGAAGATTGGGTTAGAGTTCCAGATTGTGGATTCCTGAACAGTAGGCTGAACTTGGTTCAAGTGCTTTTGAAATTGGGACAAATCGCCAACTTGTAATCCTGGATTGGACATGTTCTTAATGGGTAATTGAGAGGATGGTGGTGCTTGGTGGATGTGATTATTTGATTAAATACGCAGATTGTTTCTGAATAATTGCAAAAATAATTGTTGAAAATTTTTCAGAAAAAAAAAATTTTCATGTTTGGGCAGAAAAGTGTGCGGAAAAGGTATTTCTGTTCCCTTTGTGAGCCTAAATCCGAAAACCAGAGGTCACGTGAATTTGCTTGCAAAAATGTTGTTGGTCACGTGCAAATGACGAGGCGTGGTTATCGCCGAAACAAGCAGAACTCGAAGATTGGCAACTGTCGCTTTTTATCAAAGGTTTTATGTGTGCCACCTCTTTGAGTGAGTTTTTGCACCCACCATCTCATTAATAATGGCTCTGCACGTGTTTTCTTGTTGCCAGAAGTTGATTATTTGAGGGCTGCAAAGTAGTGAATTTTTCTTTGTACAGTTTGAATTTCTATCGGAGTTAATGGCAGCCAAGCCAGAGAGAGAATCAAGTACCCCATTATCCGGCGTAAAAGTATTCCAATCTCTTCAGATGGTGAAGTGCAAGAAGCATATGTTGCTGTGTAAAAAATACAAGTATTAAGGCTTGTTGGTGTTGTTTTTTATTTTTACTTTTAAATCCAAAAAAGGAAAAAAATAATAATAATTACGACACGGTAAAACTATATAAGAATCTATCATCCGGAGAAACAAAACTAAAATCACCGTTATTCAAGCGCACGCAAAGCCTATTCGCACTTTGAAGGAACTAAGAGTCCTCGTTTAGAATATCTGATATTCTTGCCTTAACCGTTTTGAGCTTTTCTTTTTTCTGTTGAAGCTCCTGCTCCAGATCCTTTATTTTCACTTCCCAATCCGGCAGCTCAGTCTTGAGGAGAATATGGATTGGAATATGGTTCTTTTTGAGATTATTTGAGGTCTTTTCATCTGCATCCATATCCACATCTCCCATATTCTCGGCTTTAGCAGGCAAAAAATCAAACTTGTTGTTTATATTGCTATTTTTGTACTCTCCGTCTTTTTCATCCTCGTTTGCTTCCACAATTACATCGCTTTTTAGCGCTTTCCGTGACCAATCCTGGTGTGATTTTGATGTCTCTATTTCATTTTCAATAATTTTTTTGGCAGTTTTGATTCTGTATCTTATTGGCGCTGTCAAGCTTTCAAGATTCTTGGTCCCTGTGTGTATTATTGGTGCACCTGACTCCTCTTCGTCATAGGAAATTATGGGTATGTTGTGGTCTATATTGTGGTGTAATTTTCCTGTCATTTCATCGTCCTCGTTCATATTTTCGTCTCCATCTGCGTGACTGTTTATATCGTTTATAGCATAGTACAGCTGTGGTATAATCTGAGGATATGCTGGTTTGTTTTGGTTCCCAACAATTCTGTCGTAAAGTTGTTGCAGAGTATCGTGACCAAAAGAGCAGGGGTCGCTTGTTTCACCTGACATTAGAAATAAAATACTGAGGGTTTTGAAATAAATAAATGTATAAATAAAAAGGTTTGTTGGTTGTTAATCTGTGCGTTTTATACCGTATTTGGCTATTTCAATACAGCAGTTTTACCGTTGGTGAGGATTTAAAATACCAAAAAATGAAAAATTTAAAGAGCGCAGTTGTTTAACTCCGATATTTTGCGAATTTAGTTTAATCAAAAGAAAAAAAAAAATCAAAAAGAGAACTAAAACTTCGAAAACTGCTGTTGAGACTTAGAAATTAGGTTCTGAATAATCAAAGAAAATGATCTTAACAAAATAGAAGCTCAGAAACGCAGGTGTGTGTTTTAGCAGGTAACACTATATATTTTTTTTTTGTCGCAGTTTTTTTTATTTTTGGTGTAGTTTGTTGTTTGTTTGTTTTGTTTTTTTTTGGAAACAGAAAAATAAGCATTTGGCTTTGGCAAAAAAGTTCATAAGTAAAATATATAGTCCCAAGCCCAGTTTCTGGCCTACTTGTTTTCAGTCAGTTTAAGCAGCGATTCAGCAACAGAAATGCTCAGGGCAGTGTGTCTCTGCAGTTGAACGTTTTTGTTAGAATAAAAGGAACCTTTGTATGGTTTGCTCACTCTTTCAGTTCCCACAGATAAGGAGTTTCTTTTTTTGTTCATATAATAAACGTTTTTTGCTTTTTTCAGTCCAGAAACAAACATGCTCATTTTCTCCTTGTTAATGGCAGCTGTCTCCTTATTATGGGCATCATTTTCATCACTATCTCCTTCTTCACGTGAATCCTCATTGCAGCAGGAACCACTGGGCCCAAAACTGTAGCTAAAAGAAAAGCTGGGTAGCCGGTTCACCATAGGCACTCTTTTCTCTGGAATCAATATTGTTCGTTCCTTTCTGTCACTGTCAATCATATTGCCAGGCCTTTTACTCACAACAGCGCTACCATCTCGCAAAAAACACCCTGTTTCTTCACCCAATGTTTCACCATCTAAATTCTCCAGCTCACAAAAACTACCCTTAGTATTCAATTTTGTTTCTCCATCAAGTTTGCTTTGCTGAAACGAATGTTCTCTTGACAAACTTATGATATTTAGGCTTTTCATTGTTCTTTTTGAGTGCTGAGTCGCGGCTCTTGAGTATTTCTCCATTATATCTGTTTTATTTACACCTTTAGCACCATTTTTTAAGCTAAATGTCTGTAAAGAGTTCAATTCTGAGCTGCTTAGCTGTGAAAATGGTTTTCTTCCAGAAGAAATCTCCTTCACTTTATGTTCGTAGCTGTTGCCATTAACAGCGTGTGCAGTGGCCATATGCTGCAATTTTTTTATTAATATGGCGGCTTTCTTGTTACAATTTTAGATTCCTGAAAACAAATCAAAATAATTCAGGTTTGTTCTAGGTATGTTTTCTGCGTTGGTGCATGCAAATGCGTTACTCCTTCTTGCAATTTCACCTTACAATTGACGTGTTTTATGCTTTTAAAAACAATATTTTCAAAACAAACACGAAAAAAAACAAAAAAACGGATTTAGCTAATTTTTAATAATTAGTTGTCACGTGATATAAGAATCATGGCTCACCAGATTCAATACATTAAATAACAGTCATTGCTGAACTATATACATAGTATGCCTAATTTGCGTTATCTTTTCTGAGGTTTTTAAAAAGGCCAGTTCATTTCTTTCACCCAAACATTAAGATCAGTCAAAATCCGCTCCTCAATCTCATGTCCTCTTCCTGAAGCAATCTTCAGCAAATATTCATTTAACTCAGCACTGCCTAAAATATCCACGTGTTCAGCGCTTTTGGCACCGCCTCTAATATCATATTTCTTTGGCTCGTGCTTCAGTTCAACAATTTTGACCTCAACTCCTGCGGGATTGTATGGACTAACTCCTTCAGCCCATTTGTGGCACATTGAGTGAGTGAGTAAAGGCAAAGTTCCATCACCATCGGTTAAAAATATAGATCTAGAACCGCCTTGACCACCAAATTCATAGTCTACTACAAATGGCGGGTCAGTAGTCAAATTGGAGTGCTTGTAAACATAGGATCTTTCAGTAGGATTGCCAACACCATAAAAACAGTATATCTTCATGTCAGGTGCTTTAGGCAGCTGAAACTCTAATGGATTAGACCAGTATTTATGATGGTTATTGTTGTGGACCAATTGCTCTGGAGAATCAGCTATTCCATTTGAGTAGTGGTAGTCTGTTCTATTTATGTACCAGTCAGGCGCATTGGAATTAATGATATCAAAAGATGCATCAACATCGTAAGTCTCATTAGTGTCGCTAAACCTGATAAAATCTCCATAGGAGCAGTTACCATAGTTTCTGTATGGCATTTGTTCAGAGACATTTGAAAAGGAACATCCAGGATCATCCCAGGCATGCGTTTTGTTCCCCCATATCAATGACCCTCCCTTAGGTAGCATCGCAGGTATACCAAACCAGTGTCTCAGAAGATCAAGTCTTTCCTTCTTGTTTAAAAAAGCTTCCAAACCATACAAAGCAGCTTCGTTTAACTGCACTGTGTCCTTCATTTCACCTGATATCAGTGCTGGGACGGCCTTTGGCGCTCCCAAAGCACTCCCAGATATGTCAACTATACTATCTATGTAGGTGTTGCACCAATTTTCTCCTCCGTTTCCATACAGCGGTCCTTCGCTCTCAACCCATTTTAAGAAATAATAAATAACCTGAACACCCATGGAGTGACCAAATAGTACCACTTTTTTGTTGTTTTGAGTTTTATACCAAAGTTCAATTTGCGATTTTAGCTTGGAAAAGTATTTGTCTCTAACTTCAAGATCTAAATAGGCTAATCTCCAATCATATGCTGCTGTTAGCATAGTGTTGGAATCATATCCCAAAACACCAAGATTATTCAAAATTTTATTCCAAATCCAGTACCCAGGAATAAAAAAATCAGTTGCTTCAAACCCACCTACTGCTCTGAGCTTAAATCCACTTGGGTCTAGCCCCGTCTGCTCATCAAGCTTCAGCGCTTTTAACCAGCATTTTTTGTCAAAGATCATTGTTTTTAGCATAAAAATCGACCCCCACAGCTGTTTCCTGTAGTAATTCTCAGATTTACACCCAGATTGGTCCTCTTTTTCCCTGTCTGATATGTACCAGGACTCTAAAGCTGTGGTTATGACGCCAGGCACCATGATTACTGGATACTTGACACCAATTGTTTCATCTTCTTCTCGCAATTGCTTGCCGACAATAAAATCTTCCGAAAGGTCTTGCTTGTATTTTTTGCCTTTTCTGAACCCAAATATCTCGTCTTCCAGCAAAGATTTTGGAATCAGCTTTGACAATTTAGGTGTCCATGAATCCAAAAAGTCTAAATTTGCAAACGAATCAATATCCGGAAAGACAAAGTCTGTTTCTGAACCAGTAGCCTTGTGACCAACAAGCAAAGCAATCACCAGTCCTAGAATTGTTCCAAAAATAAAATAAAGTCTCCTTTTTTCATGATACTTTTTACTGCTTCCTGAATCTGTTTTCTTCTCTTTACTTGGCTCGTTTTTTCTAGTTGTTTTCTTGTTTGTTTCTGTTGTATCTCGTTTAGCTCCCTTGCCAGTTCTTCTCGTTATGATCATTGGTGCTTGTAATTATTTTCACTGTTAAAAATTAATAATATATACCAAAAACCTGTAAACGTTATTTCTGTTTTTATGTTTTAAATTTATCTATTAATTAAGTTGGGTTCTAGTGTTTCTGTTTCTCTTTTCAGTTAATTGTTTTTGACATAAAAGTTAACTTCTTGGATCGCTAGCAGGGGCGGGAAAAAAAAAAATAGCGTACCGTTAATTTGAGAAGGATATTTCATGGAAGCTTGTTTGGAACAGGCGAGATTTAAAAAAAAAAAAAACTATTTAAATAAAAAACTATTTAATTAAAAAATTATTTGACTTGAAAAACTATTTAATTAAAAAATTCTTGAACTAAAAAAACTCTTTAAATTTATGTTAAGAAAAAAAAAAACTCTGAATAAATTTAATAGTCGAGTAGCGAAACAGGTGAAGTCAGTTTACCCAAGTGAACTAAAAAATGTACAGCTATGTAAAGTATGATTTTTGACATGTTTTTCTCTGCTACCTTTTTGTCAGCAGTGGATAAAAAATAAATGATCTGGAAATTGAAAAAAAGCTGTTCTTTCGTGACAGAAAGTTGAAAAACGTGTGTATAATACATTCTTTGTCGTAATAGAAAGGGTAATTAAGATGTATATAATGACGATACTGCTGAAAGAAGCCGTGAGAAACTCACCCTTTAGTGAACAGTTCTGAACACAGAAGGTGGCTCATTTACTGGCAGCTTCAAACTTGATTCTCTCACTTTCACAGCAGGTTCCGGTATACATTATCATCCGCTTTCTTACCCAAAACACAAATAATAGCTTTAAAAGAAAAGAACCCCATCTAGACTAAGACCGGTTGTTATTGCATATCCCTTTCCACCTGCAACAAAACCTTTGTTTACATCACCTGATCTTCAAGCTTTTATTCTTTTTTATTTAATTTTAACAACAGACTCAGCTACTTAAATATAAGCAAAACAGATTTAATTAATGTAAACATTTGCTGATGATCACGCGACAATTCAAAACATTTAGGCACGTGATTAAACCACCACTGTGCTAACTGCGCAATTTGCGCTACCGTATTTTTTTTTTTTTTTTGGTCTTTAATTTTAAAAAAACGGTCTCCCCTGCGCCTTATCTTCAGAACAATTGCTCAAATGTAATCTTGAATAAAAACGATTATAACTAAAACCAGAACTAAAAATAGCGAGCCCATGCTACGGTCAAAACTTTTGTCTTTTAGGGAGTACATAACACCCGTTTCTAATGCTTCTCAGTATATCCAGAATGGAACTATAACACCAAATGAATTTATAACTGCAGGAAACTTTTTAACTGATAAATTTGTAACTTGGAAATGGAATTTTGAAGATGCAGAAATTTCAGAAAAAAACTTGAAAATAAGAAGCTTTTTGCCCAAAGAAAAACAGTTTTTAATAACTAGAAAAGTTGTTTGCTACGAAAGATGCCAAGAAATTAATGCTTCTGATGGTGGATCTAACGATAATATAGAAGTGTTTGATGAGGCCAACAACGTGTGGATAGTTAGAGGAGAAAAGGACTCTAATATGCAAGAATCAGGAGTTCAAGAAGCTAATAAAGATGTTGATGAGTCAGAGTATGGATTGGAAGAAGAAGAGCTGGATATGAGCGAAGACACAGAAGATGAAGAATCATTATCAAACCATGAAGAGGGTGACTCTTCCGCCAAGAGGTATTATGACCTTTTCATTCTTTATTCCACTAGTTACAAGGTACCAAAACTCTATCTTGTAGGATATAACAGCGAAGGACAGCCGCTAACACCAAATGAAATGCTTGAAGATGTGTCTCCTGAGTATCGAAAAAAGACAGCAACAATTGAAGACTTACCAGCATACAAAAAGAAAGTACCAAGTATCAGCATCCATCCTTGCAGACATGGGGATGTTATGAAACTGCTCATGGGAAAAATGAGGGACAGCTCAGCAGCTGAAACGGGAGAGGAAGGCAAAGATGAAGATATGCCTGTAGATTCTTATCTAGTTATCTTCCTCAAGTTCATGAACAGTGTTGTGCCAACAATGCAGTATGACTTCACAATGGACGGTGGTTAAAGCTGAGAAATTGATTATTTTGACACAATCCTGCACTGATAACTGTTTTTATATCTTTTTTTTATAAAAAAAACCTAGCGTTTCTGGCTGTTTTATCTGTGCTGAAGCTCTTGTACCAGCTTGCACTTTTAATTTTCACTTCAAAAAGTGTCAAAAATGTGCATGAAAATAATAGCATTTATCAAAGGTCACGTGTAAAGTCGTTAAAGGTCACGTGCTTTTCTTAATGATCACGTGTGCTATGCGTTAGCTTGTCAGTAATGATATTTAGCAAGCACATATTCAGCTCCGCCAGCACACGTTACATGTACAAGACCTCTGTGGACATTAATGAAGCTTTTAAAGAACAAGCCAATGATATGATATGTTACAATCTGATTTGCTGTTACTCGAGGAAGTAAAAAAACTGCATGCATAATGTTCTCTTCTAGCTGTGAGTGTTGTTCCTATGTCCGAGAAGAAGTCGATAACTCAGTGCTTGCAGCTGTTAACTCCGACAAAATCAGGCTCTCATGAATCAGCGTCTTTAAATACCTTCTGCATACTTCGGGAACAGAGACCACTCTGATTTTTGATGTCTAATGGTGCTTAATTTTTACACCACTAAATTTTTTGCTGCTTCTTTGCCTCCCAATAAAGCTTTGATACTTTGAAATAAGACATGTTATTTATTGCTTAAACACAAACCATTAAGTCCGCAAACAGACGGCACAATGGATGCATAGAGCCCACGTGAGCATTTCTGATTTTTGGGATGAAACTGAAGCAAAAATAAGAACTAGCAATTTCTTATCCAGCTCAGCTAAGTTCAAGTTGATTCCAAAATTGGTTGGTAAATAAGATTTTTTAGAATAACCAAAACAATTTTTTTTTATTTTAAAAAGCAACTTTTAATGAAACAGGTTTTTTAAAATGGATTCAACAGATGCAAATAAGTCAGCAATAGAAATTAACAGGGCTAAACTTTTGGATCGACTCAAGTCAAACGGAATACAGACAAATGGATCTGTGTTGAATGCAACTGTGAATACAAGTAATAAAAGTAAAATAAATAGTGATTCTTTGAAAAAAATTCCTGTCACGATTGATAAAAGAGTTTCAAAGGACCCTTCTGATTCGCACTCCTCTATACGGGATGCTTCTAATCCAGCACCATTGAAGGCGATGATTAGAAAGTTTGACTACATTGACTACGATCTTTCCCAAATGAATGATTCAAATGGTGGATTTATTGATAGTTCTATCTACCCGTCAAATTCTGACACTCTAAGAAATCGCAATCAAACTTTGGGTTCATCACAACCTCATGCTGGAATGACATTTTCTGAGTGGAGAATTGCGAAAGCAAATCAAATGGATAGAGTAGGTATGGGCGGTTTATACAACCTTCCAAATGATAAGGATGAAGATCAAATAAATTTTGATTTGGCTGTGCGGAAAGAATACATAATGGATGATGTTAATGTCCTAGCACCTTTAAGCGAACTCCCCACTTGTGAATCATGCCACAAAGGCATTGAGTTTGATTCCCAATTACTTGCACACTTTAAAAGAAAAGTTTGTAGAAAATGTGTTTCTTTGAAACCAGAAAAATATTCTTTACTGACAAAGACGGAATGTAAGCACGATTATCTCCTGACCGACCCTGAACTAGAGGATCGAAACTTATTTCACAGAATGGAAAAACAAAATCCACATTCAGGTACATTTTCCAGAATGATTTTGTTTTTAAGAGATGAAGTGGAAAAATATGCTTTTAAGAAGTGGGGATCCCAAGAAAAGCTAGATTCTGAATGGGCTAGAAGGGAAGAAAGAAAGATCATGATAAAGGAAAAAAAGTACCAAAAACAGTTGCAAGAAATGCGAAAGAAAACAAGAGCACAAGAGTTTACAAAAAAGCTGCAACTCCAGAAGTTCGGCAAAGAACATATACATAATTGGCATGTGGTAAACGTGGATGAAGCAACATCATGCGTCACCAAACAGTGCAAGGATTGTGACAAGAAAATAGAAGAAATAGAGTTTTAAGCTTTAAAGAAAGAATAGAAATAAACTTGGAGGTAAACATAAACAATAGTTATATAGAAGGTATTTTTTTAATTTTTTAATTTTTAGTTTTAAAATTCAATCAGCATAGGTGATTCTTCTTCATCTTCTTCGGTCTCTTGAGTATTTGTAGGTGGTTTCACAAAAGGCACAGTTGGAAAATCGATACTGGAGATATGGTTTTTACTATTTTCTTCAACAGGTTCAGAATCTACATGTTGTTCTTCATTTTCAGCATCAGCTTCTTCAGGAGGCATTGATTCCTCAAATGATAGTCCTGTTAATTGTTCCAAAACACTTTTTCTTTTTTCAGCACTTGGCTGCTTTTTAGGGACGACTGATTCTGTGGAAAGATATTTTGGTTTAACTTCTTGTTTCAATTTTGGAACTGGTTGCTGGTAGTATTTAGCATAAGGATTTTCTTCTTCTTCTTCCTCCTCCTCCTCCTCCTCTTCTTCTTCATAATGTTCAGGAACATTTTCATTAACCTCAGGAAGAGGTAATTCTAAAGACTTACCAGCATTTAATGCGCTGTGAGCGACTTGTTTATTTAGGGTTTGTATCATTTGATATTTTCTTTCCAACTCACTAGTCTCTTTATCAATAAGTTCCTTTAGCCTTTGTGCTTTAATAAACGGATCCTCTATATTCAGTGCGTTAGACACAACATCTTTCTCCTGCATCCTCTTTACCAACTCATTAATATTAACTTCAGGCTGCTCTTTAATTTTGTTTGCCGCAGCATATTCAGGATCTGGGCTTACTGATTTTTCTATTTGCTGTTCTTGTAGGCGTTTTTCTTCACGTCTAGAATCTCTTTCCTTTCTTTTCTCTTCCTTTATAGACATTGTAATAGCTTTCTTGAATTCTTCATCCTCATTTAAATATTCTTCTGGCAATTCCACTTCATCATCAGTCTGAAATTCTCTTTCAGCATCAAAAATGGGTAGTATTGGTTTCTGTTGTTCATATTCCTTCAATGAAAGCTCAATGGCTCTTCTCAAATCATCATCAAAGTTACCTTCTTCAGGATTGACATGCTTTTTGTTGCTTTTAGATTTTTTTTTGGTCTTGCCGCTATTGCTACGCCTATTCGTATACACTTTGTAACAATCATCACATACCCTTACTTTATCTGTTATCCCTAAGTCAAGCAACTGAATAAAGTGTGAAGAATGAGCATTACAAAATACTCCACCACAGTTTCTGCAGTGATGCTTTCTATTAAAAATACCAAACTGATCGTTACATATTAGACAATATTCCAATTCAATCCATTCTCCTGGTGTTTTAGCATCAAACTTTTTGCACAAAGCTTCAAAAGAATCTTCTTCCTCAACCAGATAATTTGGTGGGTAGCAATTCTTGTCTTCTAATGGTTCTAAAATTCTGTCTATATTTGTAAAAGGAGGTATTGCTTTACCAGTACCGTAAACTTTCAAATCCAAATAAATCTTCCACAAGCAGTCTCTCAAGTCTTTATAGTCGCTTAGCTGGCCTGTTAATCTTTTTTCTTCTACAGTGGATATGTGCTGTTGTAGAAGTTTTAAGAATTCTAGGTTGTAGCAAAAATGCTTGATAAAGGTAAGCCCGGAATTCATCATTAGAATGTGAATAATTTGCCAAAGCTTATAAACCTTATTTCTATTATTAGAATTAAAAGTTGGGAGCTGCCTAATATGTTTTAATATAGTGGTTTTGGCTTGTTGAGTAGTTATAGATTGAGATCTTATCAGATCAGACATATCCAATGCCTTTTGCAAATCAATATCACCTGAGCTGTTATCATGGATAGCAGTAAATAAAAAGGATTCAAATAGCGAGACTGACATGTTGATTAATTAAAAAAAAAAAGGTTTACAACTATGTTGCTGTTTTGGATGGTTATTTTCTAGTTTGTCTTTATTGAGTAACCCTAAGATTTAATTATGTTGCATAAGTTTTTTGTCATACAGGAAAAAACAAAAAAAAAAAAAACCTAAAAAAAACTTTAAAAGCTCGCACTCAGGATCGAACTAAGGACCAACAGATTTGCAATCTGCTGCGCTACCACTGCGCCATACGAGCAATGAAAGTTCAGAAAAAATATACAAATAATAAGAAAAGCTCGCACTCAGGATCGAACTAAGGACCAACAGATTTGCAATCTGCTGCGCTACCACTGCGCCATACGAGCTATCTATTATTTGATACAAAAATGTCGTCGGGAAATGGTGCTTGGCCCTCAAACTCTGAATTGTCGTTGTCGGACATAATAAATAACTTTGAAA